>VDFB02328394.1:0-54400 GCA_007258455.2 Sequoia sempervirens
AAAAATTGGTCCGGTTCATTAGAGTGGTATCAGAGCCATGCATCCTGCCATCCTGTGCCCATCAAGGTTTAGTTGACAGTTGAATGATAGAGAAATCAGCTTCTACACCAGAGGTCAGAACAGAGTTCCGTTCAAGTTTTGAATATGTTGCGTTTTCTGAGGTCCAGGAATTGGGAGAAGTCAGATTTGAATATGGCATTTGAGGAAGGAAAGGTTAGTTTGGCCGCAAGGGATTGCATTGAGTATGCCGAACAGTACCAAAGGCAATGTGAACATGAAGCTTCCATGCTCCATGAGGAATATCAGAATATGACAAATGAGTTTAAGAACGATGTTTCTTTTGACTCCTACTTGAATTGTGTGTTGGTTTTGAAACCCGGAAAATTGGGTGTGGTTAATTACATTAGAAGAACAATGAAAGAAAAAGAACATTCCATTGATGAAGGGTTCAAGAAAGAAGCAAAAGTGCTTGTTTGTGGTTTGCAGCCCACAAATATGCAAGTTGAAGGGAAAAATCAGTCAACTAGTATTGAAGATGGCACAAGCAAGGTGCTCATGTCACCACAAAATGATCTTAAGTTTGATAAAGATACTGTGACCGTTGAAGAGTGTGTGGAAGAGCCCCATAATACGCCCCTTGACTTGCATGTGATAGCTAGTGAAGAAGAGCAAGTTGAAGGAAATACTGGTGGTGTTTTTGAATCAGCTTATGACCATTACCAAAGTGATTATGTTGGTAATGATTCCAATGTGTTTGTACCTCCTCTTGTTGAAGATTTGGTGATGGATAATTCTCCTCTTGTTGCTGTCCAAACTCCTCAAGAGTTTTCACAAGATGAATTTATGACAAGTGATCAAAAAGACCTTTTTGGCATACATATGACTATTCATGGTGAGATCAGAAATATACCTATAGATGATGGGTTCATTGAAGATATAGATGATAAAGTTTTCCAAACAGCTAGCACTAAAGATACTTTACTTCATTATAGTGACAGTGTCAAGGGTGGTTTTGGGTTTGATCTTCAAACCAAGCCATTGAAGGGAGGTATGTATGAAGATATCAGTTTAAGTGAGTTGGGTGGTGACCTATTCAAAGAGTCAACACTCCCAAAGAAGCACGAAGAGCTCTTTTCTTTTGATCAAAACAATCAGCCTCTTACCATTTGGGATCCAGGTGTGAAGGCATCTAGCGATGACAAGGAACCAGTATGGGATGAATTTCCCTTTGATCCGGATAATGAAATGGAACTTGATGAGGACTCTATATCAGCAAACAATGGTGACAATATGCTTGAGTTTGGGGCTGCCTTCAAGTTTGATCAAAGTGACAGTGACGTGGAAGCAAAGCTAGAGGGCCATATGGCTCTTGAAGATGGAGAGTTTGAAGGTGTTACTAAACACAAATCTGATTTATCAATGCACGAAGCTGATTG
Organism: Sequoia sempervirens; assembly: GCA_007258455.2. NCBI lineage: Eukaryota > Viridiplantae > Streptophyta > Pinopsida > Cupressales > Cupressaceae > Sequoia > Sequoia sempervirens. The sequence continues at coordinate 1,437 of VDFB02328394.1, forward strand.
CAAGCAATGGGTTGAAGAATTTGTGGAGTATGATGCTTTTTATGACAATGAGCATTCTCCGCTAGTTGGTGGTGAAGTACAAGAATGTTGGAGCAGCAATGAGGGCAGCAAAGGCAAGGAACGAAGTTCTGATTTTCAGTTGCAGCCTATCAGCAGTTCACCGTCTTTACATGTTCATGAGTGTGAAGATCAATGCAAGGTATCTTTTGAAAAAGAAGTGCAAGCGCTATCCCTATTTGATCGCACACACAATTTGGTTGATGATCTCTATTGGAAGGCTCAGTCTGAAGAGAGACGAAGTGGAGTTAAGGATGAAGTTGCTCTTCCTAACTTGCAACTTATCAGAGACTCTTTGGAGACATTGAAATCAGCATACATACACTTGATTGAAGATCGAGATTATGCCTTCGAAATTGCGAAGAAGACCGTTGGTACTTTCCAAGAAAAGGAGAGAAAGGTTGATGAGCTTACTCTTGAGCTTGAATCAACAAAGGACATGTTGAAAGAAACTCAGTTGGCTCTAATGGAGGTTGAAGACCAATTTGTTGACTTCAAACTTTTCAAGGAGCAAGAGGGTGCACAAAGAGCTGAAGAAATCAAGCAAGTGATTGGAGAGCTTGATAGTCTTCAAGAGGAGTTTGATCTTGAAAGTGTCTCAAGAAAATCAGAAGTTGCATGTGCTGATTTGGAGCAGCAAGATATAAGGAATGATTTTCAAGTTTTTAACAATCCTCTCTTTGAAGTGGGTGTTGAGGAAACTTATGATAATCCTCTTTTTGTGATGGAAGATGAACTAGAACATGGTGTTTGCTCTCTTGTCAATCCATTCCTTGGGTTGAGTGATGCTAGTCTATTTTGGGAGTCATCTTATGTTTCATGCTCCAGTGGTGTTGAAGCTTTCATGGATTGGTTTCAGAGGTTAATCAGAGGGAATGCCTATTTAAGGAGTATGCACTTGGTTTTGACCAGCACTTGGGGTTGTGTTGAATTCTATTTTTAGTGTGTTGAAAATCACTTTCGGTTGGGTATCCATGCTTGGGATTCTCAACTTGGGTTGATGGAGTTTATGGCTTGTGGAAAGAGGACTTTTTTGTGGGTTAGTGACCAAATTTTCAGACCTTTGGGTGTTGTCCTCTTCACCAACCACTTGATGGCCCCATTTGTTCATCAACAAATGGATTGGAGAGAAATTTTGAGTATGGGTTGGAAAGATGAACAGTTGGTTGCTCTTGGCGTTGGTCCTTGGACAAGACAAGGGCAGATTTTGGGACATGAGCTTGCTGATTGGAGGCAGACCAGCCTCTTTACTTGTGGAGTTACTCTCGTTTGGAAGAGATTGTCCTTCACTACTTGCCAACGTGGTGGTAGTTTTCAGTTGGAGATTGTTCTAGTATGTTCTCCTGCCATTTTTGAGGGATTAACTTGCAACTCTATGCTCATCTCATACACTCACACTTGGGAATTTCTTTGGTGCTACTGTTTTTTCTTGTGTGAAGTACTAAAATCAGATTGCTCTTCGCTGACTTTAGCCTTGAACAACAGAGACTATTTGTTCCTTCACACCAATTCTATTCTCGGGGTTCATCTTATGGAGACTTGTGATGTTAACCTTGATAGTTCTCTCTCATTGTTGGTTCAGGACAGCGAACTACCACTTGTTTTGATTCATCATTCTGAGATTCATGAGGTTGGAACTATGAGAGTTTTTTGTAGTCTTCATGGTGGTAGCAGTATAATTCAGAGGAGACATAGTAGCTCCATGTGGAGACATGAGTATGAATTTGTTGAGCTCTTGCAAAGGATTGCTTTCCTCCTTGCAAGAAGATTGGAAAATGTCACATTTGCAGTCACGACTTCGTTATTTACCATGTGGAGGTATGCTGAGGAGGTTGATTTTGAGTTGAGTATCCTATCTTTCTTCTTGCCTAGAATTATGATTGACAGTGGTGTGGCTGATACTGTTGATTCGGGGCATCGTGGACTTGAGATGTTGCATGATATTGATCTCAGTCCTTTAAGATCTTTCAGCTTGGGTAACATGGATGGTAACACTTTGGAGTTACATGGAAGGGTAGTGCAACATTGGCATGATGTTTTCACTGATGTGATCAGAGTGGTGCAGCATCGGCATGGTGGGTCCTTCCTGAGATGGGTTTGGGAACCTGGGATCATACTTGTTTTGGTATGGATTAGTTTTAACTTTTTTGGAGTTATGGTGGTATTGCTTGAGGACAAGCAATTTTGGGAAGGGCGGACTGTAATGTCCCCGTTTTTAGCACTTCACTTTTCAGTGATTGGTAGCCTATTCCCAGTGTGCTATCAGCAAGTCAGTGGCAGAATTGGGGTTTCCGGCTGTTTGATGGGTTCTCTTGAAGATTCAGGGTTCTGCTTGTTGGAGTTTGGATGTTTGGATTCTGGTTTCCTTCTGGGTTTTCAGAGAGCTTCGCAGAGGTATGACTTGCAACTACTTCGGGCAACCTTTCCGAACTTACTATTTTTAGTAAGTTATGACGGCTACATCTTGAAGTTTGGGATTTTGGATTGCGGACTCTTTCTGGGTTTTCAGAAAGCTTCGCAATGGTGTCGCATGCATTGCATTCCGAGCAACTTCTTGAATTTACTATTTTTAGTAAATTCTATTTTTAGCAGTGGTCCAGTCAGCATTAGCTCAGCAGGCTTTCCTCTTCTGGCAGTTCAGTTGGTAATATTGTTTTGGCCTTTTGATGCATTTTCTGGAGAGATAAGTATTTTAATTAAAATAATGTTATATTATAACGTTATAACCCCTTGGCCTAGCTGTATAACTTTAAGTTATTTTAAAAAGGGGGACTTTGAGGGTGGTCATCTCATGGGGAAATATTTTAATATTTCTAAAGTGAATAATTGCTTAAGAGAAATTGGACGCCAACCTTTGGAGAAGAATATGTTTTATTTTAAAGTGATTTTATCACTAAAGAAAAGGTACGCCCTTTTGAGGAAGCAGCCAAGTCAAAGTCAAAAACCTAAAAAGGTCTTGAAGTGGGGCGCACCTTCTAGAGGTTTCTTGAGATTCTCTCAAAGGGTCTATATAAGGAGGCAGTTGCTCTTCATTTTGTTATCTTTTGTCTACCTTATTGTTATGCTGCTGAAATACTTTCAGAGTTACTTCGAGGGATGCATACCTCCTAGCCATTTCTCTTGGTTTCGTGCTTGAAAGATAGCACCTAGCTAAGGCTTCAGAGACTGCTTTTCATCCAGACAAGCAGACAGATCATCAAGGTTGAAGATTTCAAAGATTTTGTCAGTTTTGCATTTGCTGGTTAGGGTTTGGCTGAAGTAGAAATCTGCTCATAAGTCTTTGCATGAATTTTTGTTGGTTCTGGGTACTTTACATATGGCTTCCTCATCCTAGGGCGCCCCTCTTTGGTGAGTTTCAGATTTTATTATTGAGTGTATGATTTTATCTTCTCAAAATCGCCCTTCTCCTTGGCCGTACCATTCTGGGCTGTCTTGGGAAGTGTGCCAAAAAATAATATCACAGTTTGTCAGTAGTTTCTCAGTTAGGTTTTCATTGTCAGCATTCTAGCTCTCGTTTGCATCTAGTTTTAAGTGATTTGGTTGGGTTTTGAGTGAGTTATGAGCTTTTTAGTGGGTTACTGTGTTGCTGGTTGGTGTTTCCAGAATTGCTGATTTTATATCAGACTTCCAGAAGTTCAGTTCAAGCACTGTTTTATCAATATTGTGAAGTCAAATAAGTCGGAACAACATTCTATCAGTTGTTGCTTTGGTTTAACAGTTTGTAACACTTTGTAATCTGCAGATTGTGCATTGTAAGGTTGTTAATAGTAGTACTATTTTAGTCATTTTTATATTCTGCAATTACTTAGTTTTAGAGCAGCAAACCTAATAATCTTTGGACGGTTTACCGCCAGAGATGGGTGAATGAACTACACACTTAAAGTTCTTGGATGGTATTCCGCCAAGAAGGGAATTGAAGCTTTGCACTTCTTACATTGTATTCGCTCCCGCTGCATAAGTGGTAGAGCTTTCTTTCAGCATTGTATTTACTTTTGTTACTCCGCCAGATGGTCGCTACTTGCCCTACTGGGATTTGAAAGCATATCCGTGGTGTTGAGTCTTTCAGCATTGTAATTCTTTCTAGTTGTACTGACGATCCTCTTGCCATATGACAGCATCTTTCTCATCTTGAGATTGAGTGCGCATTCTTGGCAAAGAGTTACTTGCGAACTGCTAGTTTTGTTTTGGACTAACCCTAACGGGTGCTTATTGCATTAGTGTGTTCATTGAAATAAATTGAAAAATTTGGTCCGGTTCATTACAAATATCAACTTCCCCTCATCATCCAGGGGTGGTAAATCAACAGAAGGAATCACATGTGGTCCCAATCCCTTTTTGAGGTGTGAAACATGGAACACATTGTGAACCTTGCTGTCCATCGGAAGATCTAACTGATAAGCCACTTCACCGACCCGTCCGACAACTCTGAATGGTCCATAGTAACGCGGCTTAAGTTTCTCTGCGCCCTTCTTACGAAGGGTGGACTGCCTATAAGGCTGGAGCATCAAATACACCAAATCATCGATCTCGAAAGATTGCTCCACTCGCCTCTGATCAGCATATTGCTTTTGCTGATTTTGAGCTTTCTGTATATTCTCTCTGAGTGCTCTCATAATATCTTGGTTGTCCTGCAATAGATCACCAACACTAGGTACTCTACTGTCACTCAGTAACAACTCTAGAAAGCTCAGAGCATCATATCCATATAAGGCTCGGTAAGGGGTCATCTGAATGCTCATGTGATGAGTGGTATTGTAGCAATACTCACAAAGGTATAACCATCTCACCCATGCCTTCTGCTGCCCTGAACTATAATTCCATAAGTATCCCTCCACCCATTTGTTGACTATCTCAATCTGCCCATCTGTCTGGGGGTGGTAGCTGGTACTTGGGGTGAGTTCTGTCCCGCAAAGCTTGAATAACTCCTGCCAGAAGTTACTCATAAACCTGCTGTCCCTATCACTGACTATACTCCGAGGCAAACCATGCAACCTGAATACCTCACGGAAGAACAAATCTGCCACCTGAGTAGCTGTGTGCGTAGTAGTGATTGAGAAGAAATGAGCATACTTCGTCAATCGATCTACCACCACAAAAATGCTGTCTTTCCCTTGAGCCTTCGGCAAGCCCGTAATGAAGTCCATAGACAAGCATTCCCACTTCCTCTCAGGGATAGGAAGCGGCTGGAGTAATCCTGCAGGGTATGTGTGTTCTTGCTTGTTCTGCTGACAAACAAGGCATTCCCTGACATACTGGAGAACAAAGGATTTGAGACCCTTCCAAGAGAATCTTTCCCGTACCTGCCTATAGGTCTTAAAGTACCCGGGATGTCCTGCCATAGGTGCATCATGAAATGATCTCAAAACTTGGTTCCTCATCTCTGAATCTGGAACTAGAAATATCCTCCCTTTGTAAATGATAAGATCATCTACAAGTGAGTATCTGGCATCCTGTACTGTTCCATCCACTATGCTAGAAGCCCACGGGTTCTTAGCATACTCAACTACAATCATATGTCTCCAGTCCTCTGAAATCTGTGTAATGGAGCTCAAGTGAGGACGGCGAGATAATGCATCAGCAACTACATTCTGAGTACCCTTGACATAGGAGATGTCAAAATCATAGGACTGAAGTTTGCTGACCCATTTCTGTTGTCTTTCATTTAAATCCCGCTGTCCAAGGAAGTGTTTCAGACTATTATGATCGGTTTTAACACAGAATTTACTACCAATCAAGTATTGCCTGAACTTTGCCATGGCATGCATGATAGCCAACATCTCCTTGTCATAGATGCTAAAGCTCCTCTCAGGACCTCTCAGCTTCCTGCTCTCGAAAGCTATAGGATGACGATCCTGCATAATGACTGCACCAATTCCCTCACCACTGGCATCACAATGTAACTCAAAGGGTTTGGTGAAATCCGGCAAAGCCAACACTGGACATGAAGTCATGAGAAGTTTGAACTTCTCAAAGCACGCCTGTGCTAATGGTGTCCACACAAATGCACCCTTCTTAGTCAAATCAGTTAGTGGCGCAGCATGCCGCGAGAATCCACTAACGAACCGACGATAGAAGGCACATAATCCTACAAATCCCCTGAGCTGTGTCAATGTCTCAGGTGTAGGCCAATCAATGATAGCTCGAACCTTCTCTGGATCCATGCTAACTCCCTCACTGCTGATAATGTGACCCAAATACAAAAGCTCAGCCATGCCCAACGCACACTTGGACTCCTTGGCGTACAAGGACTCCCTGTCAAGTATGCTCAAAACCTCATCCAGGTGAACCATGTGTTCTTCCCAAGATCTGCTGTAGACTAGGATGTCATCGAAGAACACCAACACATGTTTCCTCAGTTGAGGATGGAAAACCCTGTTCATAGTGGACTGAAAAGTGGCTGGAGCATTGGTTAAACCGAAAGGCATAACCAAGAAATCAAAGTGTCCACAGTGACATCTGAATGCGGTTTTCTCTATGTCCTCCTCTCGGACTCTGATCTGATGATAACCTGTCCTCAAATCAATCTTTGAGAAGTAGCAAGCTCCATGAAGCTCATCTATCAACTCATCAATCCGCGGAATAGGATATCTGTTCTTTATAGTTCTCCTGTTAAGCATTCTATAATCAATACACATTCTGAGTGTACCATCCTTTTTCTTCACCAAAACAACTGATGAAGCAAAGGGTGACTTACTCGGCCTAATGTGCCCCATAGCCAAAAGTTCTTTGATGGTCTTCTCAATTTCATCTTTCAAGCGTTTGGGGTGCCGATAAGGAGTGATCATGATAGGTTTTGTGCCCTCATCCAGCTCTATGATATGCTCAATACCTCTATCAGGAGGTCTACCTGGTGGGATTGCACTGAAAACCTTGGTATGTTTGGTTCTGAGTTTCTGTACATCTGGATGGTAAGAAGAAACTGGCTGATCCAAATGTGAAGGCATTAACTTGCATTCAGCTACCCAATCTACCATGTCATGACGAACCAAACGTTCCATTCTTTTGAGTGAAATTTCTTTCACATTGCTGTCCTTGATGGCTTTTAGAACATGTTTTGTGCCATCAACTTTGAATTTCATCTCCATGTCGTTCAAATTAAGTGTGAACTCTCCTATAGCATGAAGCCACTTCATGCCGAGAACTATATCAGTTCCTCCCATGTTCACAACATAAAAATCTGCCTTAAACTCATAGTTATTGAGTTTCAAAGGCAAGTCTGGAACCATCCTCTCGCAAGTGAGAGTGTATCCATCAGCAACCTTGACTCGAATGCCTTCAAACTGCTGAGTTTGAATTCCTCTTTTCTCCACCAAACGTGAGTCAATGAAATTGTGAGTTGCACCTGTATCTAAAAGAGATATGACTCTTTGACCAGCCAAGACCCCACGGAGTCTAAAAGATCCCTCTCTCTGCATGCTGGATAAATGAGCCTCCTTTAACTCAGTTTCTACTACAATTTCAGCCTCATCTTCTGATTCTTCTCCATCTGTATCATAAATTGGAGCTTGCTGATCAGAAAAATCAGTCACTTCTTCTCCCTCATAAAACCACTCCATGTTCCTGTTTTGCCCTTTAGGTTTGAGGGGGCAATCATGATTTTGGTCATAAGGGCCCTTGCAGTAAAAACAAAGTCTCCTCCTACGAAGATCATTCATGGTTTCTCGATCCAAAGGTGCTGTATATTTCTTCTTATGATCAGCATTATCAGCTTTTTTCGGATCAGATTTATGTTCATTGTAAGAAGTAGAAGGTTTGGTGCCAAATTGCTTTCGAGGAGTAGTGAGCTCCATGCTGCGAGCTTTCCTCATGGTTTCCTATAATGTAGGGGGATCAAATGCCTTGATCCATCCTTTCATAGGCTCGAAAAGTCCCTCAATGAAGAGTATGATCAGCCTCCTCTCAGAAATGCCTGTAACCATAACTGACAATCTCTGAAACTCCCCAATATATGACTCCAAACTACCTAGCTGTTTCAGCTGTGCTAGGTCTCTGAAAAATAGCTTGGGATCACATTTGTCAAACCTCTCTACCAGTCTATCTGTGAACTCCTGGTATGAAGTAATCTGATCATGGTGAAGAGTAGCCATGCCATGAACCCACCAATCATGAGCTACGCCATCAAGGTGAAGTGCTGCAAATCGAATAGCATCTTCCTCGAGCATGGGTCGTAGAGTCAAGAATGTATCTAACTTGCTGATCCAAGCACTTGTGTAACTCTACCACTGCCATCATAGTTCGCCAAGGTGAGTTTATTGGTAGCCTGTCTAAGATCATTGTGCTTGTACCAAAGCCTCCTGTCATTCCTGTTTCTGTTATGTTCTCTCCTCTGGCTCATGAATCTATCAAAGTTAAGGTGCTCCTTAACTCTAGGTGGCAATGGATCCCATTCATCATGCATAACCATGATGTTATCTGCAAAGTTAGCCTCACCACCCTGTTCAACCTCTTCCTCACCCTCTGCATCATTTCTGGCGAAGGTAGGACATGTTGCTCTCTCAAAAGTGCGAGCTGGAACAATAGGTCTATGGGGTGCGCCATGGATACTGCCCTCATGATCATGCCCTGGATGCTGGCCTCTCTGAAGTGTTAAGTTCTCTACATTTGTGCTGAGTTGCTGGAGAATATTTGCTACCTGTTCTTGACCTGCAACCATACCTCTTAGCACATCTCTAGCTTCTATATCCTCTTTGTTCATATGAGAACTTTCTCCTTCCCTGTTAACCATATTATCCAAGTCTCTTTCCTCCTGTTCGTCAAATGGAAATGGTGGAAAAGGATTATGATCACCTCTTTGATTTCTAGGGCCTCTACGAGAGTAGAACTTGTCAAAACCCTCCTGGTGTGACTTAATAAATTTTTTCAAACCCCCACAAGCTAGCAGGATCAGAGCTCTGATACCACTGTGATGAGCCTTGCTAGCTCACTGCTCAAACCCCTGTCTTTTTCTTAGGTCTAATTGTGTTTTTTAGTTTTTTAGAGAAATTTTGTAGACAGAAGAGAAGGGGCGCATCATATAAAAGCTCACAGAATGAAAACTTGAGCAAATTTAATCAAACTGAAATTATAGAAGGTGTTTATTATCATCAACAATGGATTTAAAACATATAAACATACCCGAAAGCCTCCAGATTTTTTAAATAAGAAATCCGATCAGCATAGTAAAGAACTGACAAAAACTGGAGTAGAGAGTTACAGACTTCAAAGTTTATTCTGAAACTGAAGCCAGAGAGAAGTATAGGTAGGGCGCCCAAGTTCATGAAGAGAGATCCTCCGAAAGAAGACTTTTCTCCAAAAAGCCAAAAAAAACCTTCCTTGCAAGTGCCACACCCTTTCAAACAAAAAGCACCAAAAACCATCTCTGAAGGTGTGCCCAAACAGCCATGAAGTCTGCCATGGTGAAGGAAGAACAACAACCAATAAACCCTCTGTTTTTGATGAACACTACAAAAAAAATCTGTTGAAGCACTGCAGAACTTCTGAAATGAAGCTCTCTAAATCTGCACTAATTCAGCTGATCTCTCACAACTTCACAAGTGCTCACACTGAAGAGATTTCGTTCTCCAATGGTGGATTTGCTGCAAACCTGATCACAGGCTGAAAGCAAGGGAAAAAACCTCCAAGGCAAAGTTGAAATATTCAAAAAGATGAGTTTCTCATTGCCCAAATCCCTTATAAAGCAAAGGAGGTGAAAACCTAAGAAAGCCGTACATTTTAGGGCTTTTAGCTCATTTAAATTTATGGAAATAAACTTAAGTCACTTTCCATAGTCTCCCTTTTGATTTTTGGCGCCTCCTTTAAGTGAATAAAAGATATAACATTAAAATATTCACTTTAGACTTAATTTAAGTGAAATAAGAATTATAAAGTCAATTTGACTTTATAAAAAGACTTTAAGTTAAAAATTAACTTAAATCACTTAAGTAAGCCTATCTCCCTCAATTCTCAACAGAATTCAGTGTCGTCAGAAGCAAAGAAACTCCTGTACTGCCAAGGCTTGCAATGAGCCTATCCACGATCTCAGAAAATGAAATCGACCGAACTCTCCAGAAGGTACCACTGACCCTCTAACCAATCCAGTTAGCCCACAAGGGTCCAAGAAAAGGGCTAACACACTGCATCAGGTGACTGACTAGAGTGGGGACATCACAGGTGTTTACTCACTAGAGTGCTCACGACGTACTACGAGAGTAAACAGGAATCAACAAAACATAGACAAGTATGAACAATCATGAATGCATATTGCACAGCAAAATAGTACTTCATTTATTATTCACGGTAACCAAGTACAATTAGTCATACTAGAATGTAACATCTCAGGAATGTAACAGTATGTACCATAATATCATAAGTACCACCTCCTGTTTCCCGACTATACTGACTCAAGTACAAATAGCTGTTGGCGGTGGTTGAGGAACCAACCGTCACGACGCTTCATGACAACTACTAATCACTTAGTCAGGGAATTAGTCTTCCCAAAACATGTACAAAAGTATATGAAATATTATAAACTAACTTAAACTATAGTCTTATTTAAGTATAATTAACCACGGCTGACTATGATCGACTACAATAGGTTCATCTCAATCTCCCCAAAATAGCCATTGGTAATGATGATAACTAAGTAGCTATGTTGGAAAAATAGAAACTTTTATCACTTATGTGATTTTCAAAAAATTTAAATGATTTTGACTTGTAAAATTCACCAAATCCTCTAAAAACATAGAAAACTTTTTCTAGAGCTTGCGAAAATTGTCAAAAAAAAATCATAATGTGATGAATATCCTTATGCCAATCTTCAAGCTTTGAAATTAATCAGCCAACCTCAGCAATAATTTGATGGAATTTTCCAACTTTGATACCATGATCAACATCCTAAAGACTTCAAAAGTACTTGAACATGTATTAGGGTTTGGATGAAATCTATAGCACAAACATCCCTTATCACCATGAATTTTCTAGCCCAACTAGATGTAAAATTTATTGATTCTTTGATGTGATGAAAATATTTACATCCCATAATTTTAGAAGTTGTAAAAAAATTGTCCAATCCGCTGTTGAGAGAGGCAAAAACCCTTGCCATGGAAGATTAAACTTGACTAGTATACCCACTACAATGAAGGGAGAAGGACCTTGTTTCAACTGTGATTAATATAGCCTAAAATGGGTACTTCTGCTTGCTTTTGAACATTTTTTTGCTTTTATTCACTGACTGAAAATATGGCAAAGACAGGAGATGACAGCTTCAAGGTGAAAACCTTCCCATCTCAAAACTGAGTGCCACTTTCGAGTGGCTACACCACAACCAAAACACACCAAAAGGAATTAAAGATGGCAAAGTGCAAGGAAAAGTGTACCTTATTCATGTGTTCTCCCAGTCTCCAAGGTAGATGCATTTTCATAATAGTCATGCCACATTTAGGGTACAACTTTCTGCTGGCACTACCACTTATAAATGGCACCCGCCTTGTCACTAGCCAAAACTTTTTAACACATTAGCATAGTTTTTAATTCTTGATTATCTTTTCCACCATTAAGTTGTGTCTTTTCCTTCTTAGCATAGTTTCCACTTGAATTTGTCACTTTTAAAACATCAGCATGACTTTATCATGGCTTTCAATTGCCAAAAGTTGCACCACTTATGACTACTATTTACTTCGTCAATAGGAAGTACAATTTTGGATTGAGTTTGCCACCATTGGGTATCATAAGCATATTTTTTTCTTGGCATAGCCGCTTTTGATTCGACACAAAACTTGACAATTTGTCCTTCCTCTTGAATAGGTATGCTTTGTGACATGTCCCCAATATTTAGGTAAAGATAATCAAGAGTTCCTTAGCTTTTTTTCTTTATTTCCTATTGGCTGAAGGGTAAGGTGAAGGAATTAGTTTAATAATAACTTAAGTTGTCCCATCTAACTTTTTGTTATATGTTTTCAAGGCATCTTATGCTTTAGTTTTAAGGGGTCCAAAAGTGTCTTTAAAAAAAGGGGCCAAAAGTAATGTTTTATTAAAAGGCCTTTATAGACACTTCTCAAATAAAGTTTTGGACTGCAAAGGGAAAAATGAATATATGATTCAATTATTTTCCCTCAAAGAGTCTATAAAAGAAGGAGCTAGGTATAGAAGAGGATCGTCCATTGCATTTTCATCTAAACCCATTTCTGAGGATCAAACCCTTGTGTTCATCCTTTTGCCAAGGACAAAAACCCTTTCAGCACTAAAATGTCGGGGACAAAAACCCTCTAAGTTTCCTTCTGGATTCGAGGACAAAAACCATCTTATCCATTCAAGAAATTCCATCAAGTATTTTCGTTGTGCGGAAAGTTTGTAGTAATTTTCCAGTTGGTCATACCATTTTCTATTCATATAACATTTCCAATTGTACCATTTGGTAGCAGTTGTACTATTTATAATGTTGATTCCATTCATAAAAAGAAATGTTGATTCATATTGAATGATATTTATTTGAAATAATTTGAGAGTTGTACATATTATGGAACTCATTTACTTGTATGAGGCATCATAAGCTTTTCAAGGGGGCGTACTATTTCCAAAAGGGGTCACAATATTTATTTTACGCTGAGATTACTCCCTGATATTTATCATACATTCTCAAAGGGAATAAATGTTATTTTTATCCATACCCTATTGCGAAGGAGTTATAATACTTCAGAAGACTTGGATTTATATTGTTAGTAGTTGTCGTACATGGTATGATATGATGATTGCAAAATATTAAAGTTGAAAAGGTAATTGCACTTATTTGTTGACATATTATTATCTTGAGTGGTTGTATGACCAAACTCAAGATTGAATTCTCTCCAAGTTGTCGTACCACATTTTAGATGGGCGACTTAATTTATACTTCTATTCAAATTGCTATTCCTTCTACATCAATTGTATAGTTTCGGGTGTTGAATATCTAGTATTTTGTTATTTTGAAATTATCTCTGCTAATTAGTTATATTTCATAAGGGTGTTATATATAAGAAATTGTGTATGTTGTCAGCATTAATGATCTAATGTTTTACCATTATTGCGGCTTTCTACCAGAAGCAATATTGATTTGGAATTTAAATTTGTTCTAGAAGGCTTGCCACCAAAACCTATTGCCACTCATTTTCAAATTTCGTAATTGCTATGTAAAGTTGTGTGGCTTACCACCAACCAACATAATAATTTAATATTATTCATATCCTTCCACCATATGCTCTCACCCTACCCATTTTGAGATCTCAGTGATCGAAAGATGTTTAGGTTTCATGCATTTGATCAATGTTGAATTATAAAAATAAAAAAATATATTGGGAACATTAAAGTGGTACCAAGGCTTTGATCTTGCCAACCTACAGGGTTTAAGCTAACATTTGATGTCGATTACATCACATATTTTTGGTAATATAAAAGTATAAAGGACAGAAAAATGAATAAATTTCAAGAATCCTTATCAGAAATGTTACAAACTTTGTACAATATGAATAATCAAATGAATCAATTTTCTAGTTTTGTGAAACAAAAGGACAGAAGAGTAGAACAAGAAGCAAACATCAAGAGCTCAAATCACAATGATCAATTATTGGAGCAGTTTTCTATCAGCTACAAAGCTCTAGTTTCATTTAGAAGAACACGATAGAAAGATCATATTCAAAGGAGATGGTTAGAAGAGTAGTCTGACAAAGTTGAGTGCAAGCTTTCTAATATTTTTTTAATTATGACAAAAAGTCAGATATTTACAAATCCTATGTTACCCATGAAGAATACTTGGAGATATTCCAAGAAACAAAAATAGAAAGAAGAACAAAAAAAGAGGAGAAAGAAAAACCAAAGCCTCAAGAAGTTGTCAAGGAGCCAAGGCTAATGGAATCACTCGTGAATGAAAAAGAATCACACGAATTTTCTTGAAAGCAAGAGCCCAAGAAACCATTCCTAAGAAAAGGAGACCGGGAACAACAAACTCTGAAGGAAGAAACTTGGCTTCTCATGCGTAGAATCCTAGGAGCCAAACCACATATGTCAAGACAAAGGAGGCGTTCACTATGTAGAGGTGATATTAGATGAAGAGTCAGAGAAATTAGATGACGAACCAAACAAGAATAATATAGTGGATCCAGAAAAAGATACACTTGAGCCTCAACTAAATCAAAAAGTTATGGAGATTGAGCGAAAGAAGTAAGAAAAATCAAAGCTGCAAGAGATTGAGAGGAAGAAAAACATGGAGGAATCCACCATATAGGTGGAAGGTAAAAATCTTGATTTAGAAAAGAATATCTTATTGACTTTCGAAATTGAATGAACAAAAGGTTTCCCCTAACGAAGTCAAGGAGTAAATATCATTTATTGAGTGCACAATTAAAAAAAATGTCCCTATTCAAGAAGCAACTATCAATGTTTAGAACATAAAGTTTCAAAGACAAGATATTTTCAAGATAGGAGTGAAAATGAGAAGAATATTTTGGTAACTCCCAAATTCCCTAGTCTTCAAAATAGTGGTGTTCATACAAATATTTCAAAGGCATCAACAAAGGAAGATAAGCAGTTGGACCATTCTAGTGATGCCAATTCAAAATATGAAAGGAACGTTCTAAACCATAGTTGGCAAACTCAGACTCAGCAAAAAATTGGCAGACCCAAATTTGAGACTCGCAGACTCGAGAAAAACTTAGCAAAAACTTGGCAACTTAAAAGTTGCTTATATTTCTTATTAAACACACTTTTTTGCAAAATTCAATGACAAAATGTATCCAATGAGTCTATAAATGAGTACAAATGTGTTTTATATTGGTGCAGGAGCACGCAGGCGGACAAGCAATCAGCACCAACCAAAAATATTGTTGGTTTCATTTTTGCAATTTTGGTTTAATTTTGGTTTGGTGTTCTCTCTTTCACACTGTGCATAAACCTCTTAAATTTGATGCTTTAACGGGTTTGGAGTTTTGGTGGAATTTTGTCAAATGTTTTATTTACCATTGCCATTGTTTGACATGTATGGAAAATGTAGAAGCATAGACCGGTTACCATTGCTGCCAATGAGAATTTTGTTAGATGTTGTAGTAGCAACTGCCCTGGTCATGGAACGATGGACAACAGAGGGAATATGAAACAGAATTTGCATCGTTCGGCCAAAGCAAAGTTTGCTTCAGATGAGGTGCATTAAAATAATACTCAGACATTAATATTTGTGCCAGTCACAGCACATTGAGGGCCTGAGTTTAAATAGATATGGAAAGTCATCTAAATGCAGAAACCAAATACAATGAAAACCAATTGGGGGCTATGGAGTGTGCAATATGAGTAAGGGCTGCATCAAGTTGGAAGGATATGCTAAAGAGTGAATACAAACAAAATTGAACGCTGATTTTTGTAGAGGTCGTGTTAGCAAAGAAGGCTTAAAGCCAACTCAAAGACTTGTTGCCCGATTTATTGTGCATCTGGTAAATACCACTGCAATATGGAATTTTGAATTGGAAGTTATTAATATGTCTTTTCATCTTTCAAAGAAAGACAACATTGGAACTTCAAAGATCGGGTGATTTAAAATAGCGAGAAGTGAAAAGCCAGAAGGCAGCTGGAAACCAGAATAGACTATTGGCCAAGATAAAAGGCAAGGCATCGAACTCAAGAAAGGAGGGGGAGAAAAGGCGACTACGTAGGGAGCCTGTGTGGGCAATGTAGAAAGGGTGCACTGAAACAGAGCATAGGCAGCTGCAAGATACCTTATGTTCATTAAAATTCAGATTTAAGCCAAAAGAAAATGGGGCGCCAAGTAAGAATAGGCCAATTAAGGCAAAGGGGAACAAAGTATGAGAGAGGAGTTATTGCCTGACAGAGAGAACAGAAAGGTATGCAGAATTAAGTTGCAAATAGAAGTAGGTGAAATTGAATTCTTCAATCATAGAGGGTGAAGTTAGAAAATTGAAGTCAATCTATGAGTTGTTGAAATTGTGAAACGAGGTTTATGGTTCGGTGAATAGAGGAGCAGAGTGGCAATTTGAGAAGTGTGAGGCCATGAAAGGCCAACCATTGTAATTTATATTTCAACAAATTAAATTAGAGTTTGTCTGGAAGTGTTATTTTTTTAATGATGAATCGAGGCAATGTTTTGTCTGCGAGTTTGTTTTGCAATTTGAGTAGGTGAGCAGAGGGGAGTACCCCCTTGCATCATATATTAAATTTGATTTGAACACAAATTGAGTACAAAATCACATCATCATGCAGAATCCTGATACAATAGTTAGGTAGATGCTTTAAGAATTTATGATGATCGCCTATGAAAATTATCATCATAATTCATAAAACACATATTACAACATTTTATATCATTTTGTTCCCTAGTCTAGTGAAAACTTGGGGAGATGTTTTAATCCTTACACTTCATTGTAGCACCTCACTTGGCATTGAAGACTCTGTTTGTGGCTCAATAGCTAGTGGGGGTCTGAGAGCAAAGACTCTTGGAAAATTGTTGTCATTGATGTCAAAGATGGTTTGCTGGCCCCAAAAATTATTTATTTATTCGTATCTTGGTCACCCCCCTTTGGAGTTTAAAATAAAAATTCAGAATAAAATTTTGAAGGAGTTTCTTGCCTAGGCCGACCCTTCCTAGGTAGGTGCCCATTTTAGGGCTGTTTGCTTTAAATTTTTAAAAAAACAATTAGTGGCTGTTGGGCCGACCTGATTTTAGGCACCCAAATTTGAAGGGTTTAAAAATAAAATTAAAAGAAATCTTGCTGGGCTGACCTTGTTGAGGCGATATGACTATTGATTGAAGGTGCCTCTTGAAGATGTATAAATAGAAGGTTGTTGTGGATCATTTAGGCATCCATTCATTGAATATCTTTCATATTTCTAGGGCAGATTTAAGCAGACTGTAAGTGCAGATTGAGGAGATCATGTGAAACAATTTTTGAAGATTATTTCAGATGCTATGAGCAAATTATATCAGACATTATGAGCAGTCAATTCTCAGAATTTCAGCAGTTTGTTTTAGACCCCTTTTGAGCGGAAATTTTGAAGTGTATGAGCAGACATTGAAGGTAATTTATTGCAGACATTAAGGGCGAATAAGTGCAGACCTTTGAGCAGAGTTTCTTGAAGAAATAAGCAGATTTAAGAAGCAATTTTTGAGCAGATTGGTGAAGGGTTTCAGAACTGATTGAAGAAGGGAATCAATAATTTATCTTTTATTCTTTTGGATGTTGGTGCCTCATTCTCAAAAGATCGGTGTCTCTTGCCGAGTTGGTGCTCAGTGGAGGGGATTGGTGTCTCTGGTGAGTTGGTGCCTACGAAGTTGTTAGACGATTTCTATAAAAAAATATTTTGCCGTGGTTTTCTCCCACAAGGGTTTCCACGTAAAAAATGTGCGCATCTTGTGTTCTAATTTTCTAGATCTTACTTGTGTGGATGTTTTGATTATTGTATATGATTGCCAAAAACTGAAAAAAAGTTGTTCTTATACTGATTCAACTCCTTTCCTCCCCCCCCCTCTCAGTATAAGTGTGTATGTGTTTCTTCAAAGACTCAAATGGGGGTCTGGTGTCAATGCCCCTTGTGGGGTTCTGGGGACAATGCCCCTAACGGGGTCAAGGGGCAGCACCCCTCGTGGGGGTTTGGGGGCAATGTCCCTCATGGTGCCCCCAACATATAATGGCCTACCCTGATCTGAATAACCTCACCAAGTTTCAGCACCATTTTCTTTTTCTTTTTAATAATTTACCAATTGTTCTTTCCACGCATTTTTGTTAAACAGTTGTAGACTTCCAAGTAGAATATTTTTTCCCTTTCTATTTTCACAGTAATCATCACAGATGTAATTTCCAAACTTTTAAGTGACATTCCATTACTCATTCAGTCATACAATTAATGATTCAATAACTGTAGACCCAGGCATGGCAGTAGCAGAATATAATGGTGTAATCATATAAAATTCTGATCTTTCAGTTCAGTAACACCATGCAAAGATTGCCATATAATTGCTTCAATTTTCAGTTTCCAGATTGATGCCTTGCAGTCTCAATACAAACATAGCCAAGCACGTTCACAAATTCCCACATATATATATATATATATCAAACAAATTCCCAATAATATATATATTATTGCTTCAATGTTCAGTTTTCCAGATTGATGCCTTGCAGTCTCAATACAAACATAGCCAAGCACGTTCACAAATTCCCATATATATATATATAGATATATATATTAAACAACTCAATTATGCATTCAGCTTTACACAATGACTCAAATGTCCCATATGATGTCCAAGTCAGAGATCTAATATTTAATAGCATTTACCCAAAATTTCAAGAATAATCTTCAGACAATATTTGCACAGTACATGAATTTCAAAGAGACCAAGGTTCAGATTCTTTTTAAATGTTACAATCGCTGACCTGTAAATCATCACTCTAAAAGACAACTTCCTTTCAAAATAACGACTTCACCAAGGAATATACAGCCTCCAGTCTACCGCACTCCAACTATCTGTCCACGTCAATCTTATTTTTGGGTCCCACGTCCACCTTTCATCTAGGCACATGAATAGAAAGCTCCGCTTACTCCCACAACTGCAGCTAATATAGAATGGAATGGATGGTATTTATAGCCAACGATGGGCCAAGACAATACTAGATGTAACTATATTTTGACTGACTAACTTTTAAAGTCCATGACCCCTCTCACTCAACTCCTATAAATTTCGGCACCCAAGAATCAAGGTTCATAAATTAATGAATTGAGCCGCTTCAATCAAGAATGATGAAATCTCCCTTGCGACTCCCTGTTTTCTATATCACCTTCCATGAGATCCACATGGCCTTCCTTTCTAGCATAAGTATTATTGAAACTAATTAAAATGAATCCAATGTAACATTAAATAATTGATGTGCTTCTTCAAAAACTCATATCTAATGCCTTCTTTATCTGTAACGTTGAACCAAATAGATTCATATATATATAGGCAACATCAAAGTAATCACTCCAAAGATTGTGGATAAGTATGATAGCTCTGACAATAGACGTTGTTCCTACATTAATCGCGACTCCTCCTCTATACCTGTTGATGTGTTTTTCGTGACCGCACCAACACTGAATAAAGTCGCCAATGGATACCCTATTCTCTCTTGATCAAAGTATCCAGCATGCTAAGATTGCGAGAGAGTTCGTGCGTTCAACTCCAAGGTTCCTTCATTGCGAATAGTCTCAGTTGGTTCGATGTGATTTGCTGGTATTTCAAGGGGACTTACAAAATTGTTCAACAGTAGAGGAAGGGGGTTTTCACAATTCGACAGATTTATCAATGAAGCGTGAGTTTCCTATTCTAACCAGAAAGTACTGAATTTAAATTGATTGTAGGGTTTAGAGAGTCTAAATCTATTCTAAGTGCGGGATATGGAACTCAACTTCAGCAAACTTCAACCGGACTTCGCTTTGCCTCGCATTAGACAGCGTCCACGGAGTCGGTGCAATCTTCAAAGGAGGTGACTAAAGATATTCAAACCACCACTTTGACATGAAGATACCATCACAACGATGCATACCATCATTCAAACTGTGATTGAAGTTAGGCCCACAATGTTTCCAGTTGACCACTCAAGGCGAACACACTGTCAGTGAGCCCGCTAGTGGTATGGATAAGCGAAGCTTGCTTAGATCAAACACCACATTCTATTATTACTATCTACTTGCATGAAATGAAATTTACCCGACTTTAAGCTACTATTCGAATTAGAAGGACGAAGAAACCTTGTTAGCTACTCACAACAAAAGATGAAATTCACCATCAATGAAAACTCTTTTTATTGAGAGAGGATTCACAACAATTTCTCACAAAGTTTTCAAAGGGAAAACTTTCCCTCTTCTTCAAACTATCCTATCAATCTATACTAAGCTACCTCTAAGCTATTACCTAGCTGTCTCTCTATTCTTTAATGATCTAATGTCTAATCCCATACAAATGAGGGGGCGTGCCCCTTTTATAGCTGGCCAAGTCCAATGGACAGCTTAGATTCAATTACAATGAAGGGCTCAGATTGAGCCACATAAACTCTAACCCTAAAAACTGCAACCAAGAAGAGTGCAGTAATAAATAAGCAATTAATGTCCACCATCTTCTAGAAGATTCCAGTCTGCAAACGCGTTCACACTGTTATTGTTCTTTTTCTCGACTGCAAATTCAATGAGCCTGATCATCATGGCTTCAACTTCTTGGACTGACATGGCTACTTCTTTCTCCTGCTTGATGATGGTTTTACTCCTTGATGTCATTACATTTCAAGTTGGGTGAAGTATGTTGGAAAAACACCCTCTGGGTCAACGTCGAAGAAAGACCCCCACTTTGTCCTTCAATTCATCTTACTATCATTCTTTAACTTTGAGGTGCTTGAGGATGATCTCTAACGCTTGGTACTTCATCTTTCCCTCCATCTTGAGCTTGGAAGGATTCTCTCGTCTTGAACTTGAACATTTCTTCTTTTGCCACTTGAGTTGGACACATACTAGGTCTCAACACTTAGCCATTTCTTGCAACTTTTCTTCTTTCAAGGTTGAAATGTAGTCCTGGAATACTTGCTCCATCTTCCTAAGTCATCATGCCTTGCCCTGACGTTCATTCTGCAAAACAAACAAAAGAAGAGCATTAAAACACTTTTAATATAAATCCAATTTACTTACCTGATCTCATGCTTTGACTTCCAAGGTCTGAGTGATCTCTGGATCTGATAGGGTTCATCACTTTTCTCTAGCAAACTTTGCTTTCTTCATAATCATTAAATGCTCTGTTATTCTCCATCTGACCATCAAACTGACAAACTAGGCCGACTCTGAGCTATCTAGCTGAACCAAGTGCCCTGCCCAAAATAGCAGCTTCCGCCTGCCTGACTTACTATAAATAGTAAGTAACTGAAAAGCCTCTTTGAAAGATTCTGCGAAGGCCCAACCTGAATCAACTGAAAGAATGATGCTCTTGAACACCGGGTAACTGCCTCAAATGATCCTCTACACACCACTGTCAGCCTACGAGGACCAGAATGATAGGCTAACCTCAAATCCAGCTGTGCTAACTAGGAAGGGGACATCACACAATGATACAATAAAGTTATTTACAATTTGGACTGATTTGGTGTAGACTGCTCATTCTTTTTGCAGGTTTCATATGTAAAATTTTGACTAACTTGGTCATCAAAGTTAGCTTCTAAAGTTTTCTTGGCATGGAGGTGATAAATGCTATAACCATTTATAAGGTCACCTCACATAGGCATGACTAATGAAAATGGTTGGAATTGCTTATTTTGATTAATGAAGAATCCCTTGCTTATTTTTCTATGGTTTAGTTTATTTTAGGGCATATTGACAAGACTACAAGCTTAAAGTTCAAAGCAAAAAGGAACCTGTTCATGCATGTATGTAGGGCAGACTGTAGAGTCGATGGAGGTCACCCTTAACTTATCACAACCCTGATTTATAGCAAAAAATGCACCAAATTTAGAGTTTTTAATGCGAGAGTTGTTAATGCGAATTATGGTGATTTTTTCATGATTTTAACGCAAAAAAAATTACGATTTTCAACAATTTTTTGCTAGTCAACGGTTTGCAAAAAATCCCGAAAAAATCGGCAAGCCTGAGGATTTTTAAAAAAACGTAAAAATCGAGATTTTTTCAAGATTTTTGCTTCTATGGCTGAAACTACCAACCCTGGCAATGTGGTTGAAACTGCTAACCCTGGTGGTGCGGCTAAAATTGCCAACCCTAGCGGTGTGGCTGAAACTGTCAACCCTGGCAGTGCATCACCTGAAATGGCCAAAGGTCATGTACTTCCTGCAACTGCCAACCCTGGCAGTGCTGAGTCTCCTACCAGCGGCGCCCAACTTGGCAATGCTCCTGGCACAGAGGCTGCTACTCTCAGTGTCCTCCCTGCGCCAATCAATGATGCCAAAAGGGTAAATGTTATGGCTGGCAGTGGGCTCACGATGTGGACTAGTAGTGCTCGTAGAGTGAATCCCGCTAGCTAGAAGGGTGATATCATGACCGCCTCTTCTACCTCCATCTCATGTGTAGTTTGAGTGTCGGCTGCCAAGGATACTTCTTCGTCCCTAGACAAACTGGCAGCCAATGTCGAAGAAGACAAATCAATCGGTTCATCATCCTCCTCTTCCCTGCTCTCTACTGATGTTTCCTTCGCCGATGCTTCCCTTTCCACCGACATCTCCTTGTGTTTCCTTTTCCTCCCCGCCTGCAAGGAATTTTCGCCAACCTGTTTGAGCTCCAACTCAGTCCAGTAGAATGTCGTTGGCAACCCTAGATACAAATGGTTGAGTGGCTGGAGTTGGCCCCATTTGCCCTCTGGTCTTGTGTGTGGATGACATCTAGAAACAAGGCAATCTCCTACTAAGTCATGTAGAAGGTTTTATGCCTCTGTGACAAGAACTCTCTTTGAAAGCAACTGCCCCCATATATAAACCTTGCCCATGCTCAAGCCAATCATGTAATCCACCATCCAAACAGCGATATCTGACGCTCGGCTTGCGGTTATCAACCTACACTTCATCAAGTCCAGCAAACATCTCCATTTTGGAGTCGCCAAATAATGCTTGTGTAGCCCCCTATTGCCCGTATTCCAAATGTTGGCCTCCTGGGTTGTCAAGTCACTTCGACAGACTCTCTTAATAATGGCTTCTTTGCGTTGTTGCGTCATTTTGCCAGGTTTGTTTATCCCTGCTCCTATTGCTGGCATGCCGAACATGTTGTATCCAAAATTAAAAATTTTGCTACACTTAGACATTTTGAATGAGTAAAAGTCTTGTCAAAACTATCAAAAAAGGTCAAAATTGGGGTTTGAATGTCTTGCATGAGGGGCAAAAACTTGAATTTTTTTAAGTCTGACGATCCGGTCTACTTAGAGCGACCAAGTCTGCAAAACCCAGATCTCAGTTTTTCAACCCTACTTTTTAGGAAACTTGCTATTTTTAGAAACTTTCTAAAAATAGCACTTTTTCTGGGTTTCTTTCAAAACGGATGCTAGCAAAATTTTCTAAAAAATAGAAAGTCCTACATCACAAAACAATTAGTCGAAAATACTTCCTCATCAGGCTGGTGCAGTCAGAATCACAAAACAATTAGTTTTGCCCTAGTGGGTCTATTCTGTTTTTTCAATTTCAAAAAGCATTTCGGGAGCTCCAAAGCCATTAATGGAGGTCAGTTGGCTGCCAAGCGTCAGATTCAAACATTCAAACACTGGACGTGCACGCAAATTGAAGAATGGAGAAAAGAAGCTGTGAAAGTTGAAAAATGCTAAATTTGGGCTAACACTAGAGACTCCAAACACCCCAGCTTAGTCTAGGTGCCCAAACCTTCATGCCTTAGAAAGTTTTTCATCTCCAGCGAATAAGACAAAGGAAAGCATGTCGAACAAAGGAGCAAGTTTAAATTTGCAAAATAAAAAGCTAACTCTGCCAACCATGGGTGCCCCAAAAGGAGATACGCGCCCAACTTTTCAAGGTATCAAATGATGGAATCAAGGTTCGTGCTCCCAGGCAATGTTGCTCAAATTCTTCTTAGCTCCACAATGAGTCCAACAGCACAGTCATCAGCTCACGTAGTCAGCCAAAATCATGGATTGATCGAAGCAGTTACAACCAAGTGGCGAAATGAAAACCATGAAAATAACAGAAAATATTCTAAGTCTAGGAACTTTGGACGCCGCAGGTGACCAGGGGCGTCCAGCCTTTTGGAGGACCTAATCCAGCAATTAGGGTTTGCAAATGTGCTCAATCTCTTAAGGGTTCTATCAACTTCGCAGCGGATGTCTTCGTCAAATCATCAAACTTGTTAATCACCAGCGAATCCAAATCAAGCTGAAGGTATAATATGAAGGTTCAAATTTGAAGGTTGAAAATCAAGCAAAAATGGCCAAGTCTGGAAGATTTGGGCGCCCCAGAAGGAGATAGGCACCCAAGCTTTTGAGGGCCTAAATGGATGAATTTGCAGACGAAGCCTCCAACATGATTTCTTCAGTCCTGATCAAGCTTTCCAACAAAATCATCAGCAAGTCAATCAGAGTTGGTAGTCATCAGAGGTCGAACACAGAACAGAGGGATAGACAAGAGCAAAATGATAGAAGTCGAGCAAGGTGAAATTTACAGAATAAATTCTAACTCTGGAGGAGTTGGGCGCCCCAACTAGCCAGGAGCGCCCAAGCTTTTGAGGCCTCAAATCAACTTTTCCGATGATGTAGCTTCCAAGAGACCCCCTTCAGAATTAGTCAGGCTATCCAACAAATCCAACGGTCAGCTGATCGGATCAATCTAGCTCCCAGAATCACGAATTCATCAAAAGATCAAAGGGAAACAACGAAGAACTTGAAGAATGGAAAAATGGCTAACACTGGTAATGGTGGGTGCCCCAAAAGGAGATGGACGCCCATGATTTTGAAGGTCAAAATGAAGTTTTTAGCCAAAGTTGCCTTCAAGACAATCTCGCTAAATTCGATCAAGCTCCATGATGAATCATTTAGCTTATCCGTCGGATCAATCTGGAAGCCGGAAATCAAATCCAAACTGGGGTTCAAAATCAAGAAAAAGTTGAAACTCAGAGGAAAATGGCTAAGTCTAAGAAAGATAGACGCCTCTAGCCAAGAAGGGTGCCCACGAAACCATGCCTTAGCCAAATTTGCAAAACTTCAAAATTTCATGAAGAAGAAAAACGTGTAAGTTCAATGCATAAGCTCAGGCTAGGATTAGCAAAAATAAAAGAGAAAGTAGATTTTCTCATCCTCAAACTTATTTAAAGTGGCCTTCTCTTTCATTTTTCATATTTTCTTGCAGGTGGCGTCCAAGTTAGAGAGGAGCAACAACTAAAGAATTTTTCTTTTCAAGATTTGAGAGCCCAAGCTTGCTGATTTTTCAAGTTCTTCATAAATTTTCAGACCAGCAAACAAAGAAGCTCTCTTTTTCATTCCTTTTTCATCCAGAACATCAATTCTTTGAAGGAGGTCAAGGTTTTCAATTTTTAGTGATCTAGGTTATCTCAGCTCATTTTGAACAATATTTGAAGAAACTTTTCAAGTTGCAACAACTGCTTTTTTCATGCATGTCCAAGAAATCATCAAAATTTTCAAGATTTGATGATATGGGTCCTTCTAAAACATACTTCTAAACAAAACCCGAGTCTCAACTTTTTCAAGAAAATTTCAGATTCTAGGGTTTGCTGCTTTTTCAATCAACCTTCAGTATTTTCAACATTTGATCAACTAGGTTCATCTCAAATGTGTTTCTGAACAAAACCCAAGTGCCAGCTTTTTTTCAAGAAAATCTGAAGAAATTAGGGTTTGCTGCTTTTTCTATCTACACTCAAAATTTTCAAAAATGGACAATTTGGGTCTTTTTAGACAGTTGTGCAAAACTTGTATGAATATACGCGAGTTTATAGTCAATCTTCAAGGTTTTCAAAATGGAGTACACTCCCCTCGGGTTCAAGACCAAATCAACACTATATCATGACTTCATCAAAACAGTTGAGACTGACTTCCACCATATCAAACCAGTATTCAACTTGCAAGCATTGGAAGATGCAGGCAATGTTGCAGTCAGGCACCTTCTAGACTACTGGCAGTAGCATCCATTCCTATTTCAGTGTAGAGTCTGGAATTCATAATTGCTTGCATCAAGCATTACAATCCGGTGACTCGGGAGATTCACTCAATAGATGGTAGAGTGATTTGCAATTTGAAGCCAGACATGATTGAAAAATGCTGCTCAATACCAGTCTGGCCTAAAAGTGTGACTATACTATCTCCAAGGAAGAATGTGAAAGAATATGGGACATGCATAAGGAGAAATACAACAAGAAGATTGCACAGAAGTGGATGAAAGTAAAACATAAGACTCTGTCAAAGAACCTCGGGCGAGGGGAATTCAAAGATGAAATTGCTATAATGATCGCCTTGCTCAACCAAATCACTGGTCAAGAGGATGCTACAAAGTTCCAACCCTGGATGTTTTATGTTATACCTCATATCATGAAAAAGACAGAATTCTATGATTGGTCCACCTCAATTAGTGATAGCCTCCATCAACAAATAACTGAATACTTCCAAATTCACGAGTTCCACATGGTCTCCTACTTTGTCCACCTCGTGGCCTTCCAAGGTCAATTCAGAGGGTTGAATATTGAGGGGTCTCTGAATGTACAACATGTTTACAATTACTACCCTCAGTTGGAGTTCACGAAGTCATCACAACATTACAAAAGGGTAAACAAGGCTTTCCTAATGTACACATTGCGAGACCTAGATAATGAGTTGCATATACGCATTTCATCAACTGCCAGAGCAGCAATGGCGGAGTGGGCAGATTGGTTCATACAGTTTCCTACCTTCACCTACATCAGAGTCTACGGCTTCTCCAGCGCTCTACTCATGCTGCAAAGGTACCCATCAGATGAAGTTTTCATGGAATTCCTAAGGAAAGCATATGATGTCCACACTGTTTTGTGGAATAGAAAGAAGTCTGCCTTCAGTTTTCCATTTGGGCTGGGAATTTACACATGCAAATCAGCAATAGATGCCAAGTCCATGGGTGATGAGTTGACTAAACTTGGTCTCAAGCCATACAGCGAGAGACGATCATATGACCCTCATGGTGTCTTCGCATCCCGACTTGAGAAGAACTATGCTCATGTGCCTGCACTTGAATATTTTTAGGCCAACTGTAGAGATGAGTTCAAGGTATGGAGGCGTAGTTATAGCAGGCTCACTCTCCATCAAATGAAAGACTGCTTGTTAGAGGATATTGCGGGACTATCAGATGATGATGGAGATGTACTTCTCCCAATGTACACTCGAAAACAAATTGAGCAACAACCCCTTCGATAGGTCAACTAGGCCAACAAAGAAAACATCTCGGAGGAAGAAAGGACACGCCAAGTCTTTGAGTACAACAAGACTTTCTTGGTCCTCAAGAGGAAGAAATCCATTCCAGTAGCAAAGCCGCCAAGAATACAATCATCACTTCCCTCTTCTCCCAAAGCATAGCCAAAGATGAAGGGTGTAAGTCAGTCTCAAGAGGGTGTAAAGGGAAGTAGATCAACGAAGACTGTAAGAAGGTTGGACTTCTCAAATATAGTCATACAGAAGCAGCCAACAGTTAAAGCAAAAGCTCCTCCAGAAGAGCTCGTACCTCAAAAGGAAACAAAAGATGTGCCCTTGACACATGATTCTCCACCAATGCCAAGATCATCACCAATTCACATTGATCTAGAGATTGAAGAAGATGAAGGAGTTGCAGTTGAGCCTCCTAGGGAAGTTAGTAGAGATACCACATCTTGGCTTGAGAGCTCCCTGGGAAGGAAGAGGAGACCTTCATATCAGCTGAATTTTGATGATCTTAACAATGTTTATCAAGAGGCACCTAAAAAGAAAGCAAAGAAACAAGTTCACTTTGAAAGGAATCCTAATGGAGAAATGATCATGGAGACTGCTACGCCTCCTGAAGATAGAAACAGAGATGAAGTGGATGTGGATGATTTCATAATGGTTAAGGAAAATCTTGGCAAGAGCACCAAGCATGCAGATGTTAGTTTGTTCAAAGTTGCATTGGAAACTCTTCAAGAAAGAGTACTGAAAGATGGAGAAGATAAAGTAGCCCTCAAGGCTGAAATCCAACAACTGAGGCTATACATTTCTAATCTTGCTCATGGCAATTCACAAGCTACTCAGTTGTTGCACTCGGTTCTAGAGACACCAGCTCATCATCAACAGTTGAGGCAGTTGGTAATATGTGGGAAGCAAACACAAGAATGGATCGAAGGATTCATCATCAAAGGAAAATAAATCTTGGCACAGATGTTTCACCTAAGGGACAATGCTCATAACTTACGCCAAGGGATTCAAGAATTTGAACAATCAATGGCAAAGGTGAAACCTAGGCACGAAATCATCATTGCAGATTTGGAGACAGCTTATGGCTCAATGGTTTCAAGAGAACACAAGAGACATATCTTTGCATGGAAAGAACGTCGCATATTCAAAACGAACCTATGAGAGGATATTTGAGGAGTTTAGTGCATATAGACAAAGGGTGATCAAGGCTTTTCTGTTAATAAGTGAGTTTGTTGCAGAGATCTCTTCTCGGTGTTGTCATGATGATGGTTCCCACGTTGGACTTGACGAAGTGCAAGCTCAGTTTCAGAGTGTTGTTTGTAACAATGATGGCAGCAATTCAAATGGTGGAAGGATGAGTCAACACTTCCCTGATGTCCACAAAGTTCGGGAAAGAAGCAAATGAGGTCAAAGATTTCATGAGATCGATTGCAGATGGTGAAGAAATCCTAGAAAAGCAAAACTTTGCTATAGATAGTATTGATGCACCTGATAGAGACACACTTTCTAGCCTTTTGGTGGATGTGATTGAGATTTAAAGCAGCAATCATCTAGAAGCTTTCTTTCCGTTTTCTTTCTATTCTCGTCTCAATTCTTATCTACTCTTTGAAGAAGAGAAAGAAAACAAAATGAAATAGTTAGCATTTCCTATTTTTATGCTTTCTTAGATGGTTAGATGTTTATCTTCTTTAGTTTTAAAAATAAAGTGCTTACATGTTGGCAAGCCTTAGTTGTAAAAGCAAGGAGACTCTAGGGTTCCCTACGCCTCTGCTTGTCTATAAATAAGAGTGTTTGCTCATTATTTTCTTAACCGTGCTTGTGATATGTAATGTCCCCAATTTAGCCCTACGCTCTTCATTTGGATTTAGCCTATTTCCGAAAATCCGTAGGCTACTCAGATGTGCAAATTTAGAGTTTCCACTTTCAGTAAGTCTTGCTTCCAACTCAGTTCAGCTTTCTGTTGGTTTTGGGTTGAACTTACTATTTTTGGCATTGACTATTTTTAGTAAGTCTAATTTTGGCAGTGGCATCATCAGCAGTTCAACTCAGGGTATCATGCTATTTTTGGCAATCCATCAGTTTTAGTATTGGCATTGGTTTTGGTTATCTCCTTGGACTAAGTTTTATACTTAGTTAATTTCATGTTTTTAAGTTGTACCCCACGCCTAGGCTTGATGACTTCAAGTTGTTTTTAAAGAGGGGACATTAAGGGGTCTATTTGAGCAATTAATATTTTGATAAATGTTTTATTGTTGCAACTTGAAAATGGATGCCTAAAGGAAGATGATAAATAGTTTATTATTTCAAAAATAAAGTGAATATGTGAGAGGTGGTGTCCCTTGGGGAATTTGAACAGTTTCTTGTTGGAGTTACAAGTTGCTTCATTTGCCCAACTGAAGCTTATTTATTGATGCTTTGAGCCTTCATTCTCATCTTTTGGAAAATATTGTAAAGTTATGCTACTGGTTTGAAATCTAGAATCCGACTAAGGGAAAGCTTAGCAAATTTACTCCATTCTTCGGGCTTGAAACTATGGTTCCCTAGATGGTCTATTGGGAGTGTGCTTCATTCAGAAGTGCATATTGAGCATCAAAGTGAAGGAATTGGTGATTTTAATCAGTTTTGTACTTGCTGGTTGTTACGCAGCTGAAGTAGATTTTCATTCGCAGCTTATGGAGAGATTTATTTATCATTATGGGTATTGTTGCTATTGGTTTCTATGCTAAGGGCGACCCATTTTGCAAATTATCAGAATTTATGGTGGAGTTCCTGATTTTCTAGAAGGGGTCGTACCATCCTCCTGTAGCTGATTTTGGAATTCGAGCTCTCCAATTATTGGCTGATTTGGGTATTGTTTCTACTTGGAGCTGATCGCCATGCCATTGGAAACTTGTGAGTTCAGTTTGGAGTGTGTTCTTGGAGATTTTGATAGTGAAATAAGTTTCTTGGTGATAGTTACTAGCTGGTTTGGAAATTAGTGCCTTCTTTATAGAAGTTTAGCTTGGTTTCTTTCTTGCTGGTTGGTCGCCCAACTTCTAATGATTATATGCTTTCATCTTGGTGTGATTTGGAGGAATTTCGAAGTATTTATGAGCATTTGTGAAAGCACGGCTTGCTGGTATGTTTTTTCAGTTAGCTGGTTTTCATATCAGACTGACTACAGTTCAGATTTTGGCTTATATTTCTGTTGTTGAGAAGCTTTGATGTTGAAGAGATCATCTTTCATAAGTTTGCATTGAGTTACAATTGTTATACTTTGTGATTTGTAGAAAATTTGCATTGTAAGGCTGAGAATAGTAGTACTAACTCAGTCATTTATATTTCTGCAATTACGTTGTGTTTTTAATGCAAACATTGTAACCCCTGGATGGTTTACTGCCAGCGTGGAGAAAGAACAATTTAATCTCTCATTAATTACCCACTGTTAAGTGACAAATCCCCAATGTTGAGTGGATGCCCGCTAAGCGGATGAATTGTATTTCATTGTAATTATCTTTCATCCCACTAAACAAGTGGCAGCGTGGATTGCTCATGGTTGGATCACCGCCTACATTTCATTTCTAGCTTTGTATTTCAAGTTCAGATTATTGCCAACGATCTCATCACCATAAGCTATCACCTCACCTTCAATAGGATCTTGGTGAACTTTCTTGGTGAAGGTTACTTTCAAGTTGGATATCTTTTGGGAGCTAACGCTAATCAATTGGCATAATGATGGTTTGTGTTGTGGAAATTCCAAGAAAAAATTAAGGGGCATATTTCATGATAGCAAATTGCAAGCCTGTAATGCTGCAAGTTGTTATTCAATGTCAGTTCACTTTGTGTAAGAGCAAGTTTGCAAGCCTCTTTAGCTGCAAGTTCTTGTTCAGTGCATGTGTCTTGTGCCAATGTATTCTAGTTTGATGGTCAAACTGTAAGCGTATTTTGCTACAATCCTGCTATCCCAGAAGTGTAATCTTTGTTCCTGAAATTCAAGAAAATAAAGTCTTGTGCCTGCTTTGCTGCCCTGATATAAAATCTCAGATTTCCGTTTATTGTGTTATGCTTATATGATCTTTATTTCAGCTTGCATTGAAACTAAGTAGATGCGCGTTGGCAGAAAAGTTTATTTAAGTATTTATGTTAGAGAATCCTTCCTTGTCCATTTCTAACTCTCTTGCTCTACATTTACTTGAGAAGTTAGAAACGCCATTAGAGTAGGCTTAGTTGTATTTGAACTTCTAAAACAGAAAATTTCAGCTACGACGCTTGAGTTTTATAACCTTGTGCTCGTAGCTGAACAAAGAGATAGGAAAATTAGTTTTAGTTTACTTTCTTTTAAACATCAACAAAGAGGAGCTTCCCCTCCTAATTCGAAGAGCAATTTATCTGTGCATAGTTGTCTGTTTCTAATATGCATTCGAGAGGTGCGAATTAAAATGCCAACAAAACACTCTCTTGAAGTCTTGTGGCCAAAATGACACTGTAACTGCACAACCCCTGTAATCCAAATTGGACCTGTGTGAATGTCGGCAATAATTCTCCACCATTGCCTTCAACCAAGGCTCAGATTCTTAAGCGTTGAAAAATGGTAATAGTACTACCTTGTCTACTTGAGCATGCCTTAGTGCAATTTTGAGGACATGATCATCAGTTGTATTTCTCCAGCATTGCTTGCACTCATTACCAGTCAAGCTCTCCCAGGTCATGGCTTCTACTCCTGTATCCGTGTTCATCTTTTTCTTCTTGGAAGCCAATGCAACTTTTGGCTTATATTGTGCTATTTTCTTTCCGTTGTCCATATTGTCGTTTTCTTGGTGTTGCAAATCAACTATATTTCTTTTCACCTAGCAATTAATTCTTGGTAGGAAATGGTTACTACAACTGTCCCTACTTGAGTTTTTTGTGCTTAGGTCGTACAAAACTGAGCTTGCCAATTTCTATACGATCTACCCACATTGGAAAATATTGAAACTTACTTTTTGGGCGACTTGATTGGTCCGTACGATTTGCAACTTTTGCCTTGGATTCTATCGTACGCTATGAACGCTCTGTGTAGATTGTTGTACGATGTGAGGAGTTACAGGATGTCGTACGGTTTGGGAACCTTGTGCCAACCGTACTGTTATCACGGAATCTAGCAGCGCTCATTCCACGGATAACCCCCCTACGAAACTTGTCCATTTCCTAGGATTCGTGAAGCTCAAGTATGCATAACGAAGTGATTTTCAAGCCACCTCGAAATGCATTCCAAAGTCTCAAATAGTCAATTCGAGCATCCCCTTGTGTTCGCCTCACGAAGACCTTCGAAACGAGCTCCTTCGCGAAATCTCACTGTTCGTACTTAGCGAATTGCGAAAAATGCAGTGGCACTGAAAAAGTGCGCTCCTACCCTGAAGCAAAAATTTGGCTAAGTACAAAAAGTGCAGGGGTGCTAAAATTTAGCGCCCCTGCATGAAAGTGAAATTTCTAAAAATGTAATAGCGCTAAATTTTAGCGCCATTACACTTTTTCCTGACACTTACTTTTTTACGCTTCTGGCACGTTTCTTCATGATTTTCGCGTTTTTTGTCAATCGTGCCACTTTTCGTGCCTAAATTTATTGCTCGACTTGAGTTAGGTTTTCGATTTTCTCTTTTGCTTTCTTTTCTTCTTGCTGGGGGAAGTGCTTTTCAAACTGCAAAAACGTTTGAGGATTTCGCATCCTTCCTTCAGCAATCTTTGCGTTTTATTTTGGGTAAGTCGTTTCCTTTTTCTCCTTTCTCCATTCGTCTTTATATATTTCTAGGATTAACATATGCATTTTTTGTATATGTTCTAAGTTTTTCTACGCGTTTTTGTTTTCTCTTCATTCTTTTCAACGTTTTACCGTCCTCCCACACGTAGTCTTCTTCTCCTTTCGCGTTTTTCTGTTTACCTCACGCGATGGAACCCTCACATTTTTCTTTGAATGCGCTTTCTTTCTTTCTTCTTCCTAACGTTTCGTTTACCATCTCCTCTATGCGCATCATTCTTTGAATGTGTTTTTCTTTCCAACGCTTTTTATGATAACTTCCTTCTTTGTCGCACTTGCAATCATATCTTAACACAAGCACATTGAAGAGGTCTCTTGTTTTGAAAGAAAGTTTCTTTAGCTCTTGAATACTTACACAATGGCAATGAGATGAGCTTGAATTGTAATTCCATCAAAACTGAAAGTGCCAACCCCGAGCGCCGTTTTCGTGCTTCCCTACATCTGTTTTCCCAAAATATGTTAAAGATGCTGAAGCGCTAAATTTTAGCGCCATGACATGATAAATATGTCAGAATATTTTCTAACTCGAAGAAATGTAAGGGCGCTAAAATTTAGCGCCCTTGCATCAAAAGTGACTTTTCCAAAATGTAAGGGCGCTGAATTTTGGTGCCCTTACACTTTTTCCAATTTTCTACAATCTTTTCCAGATGAGCTTCATTTTTGACCAGTGCACTCCTAAGCCTTGTTCCTTCTGTTTTTGTGCATCGTTTTGCGTGCCTTGTCATCCGCTACATGCTTTCCCATCCTCATTGCTTGTTTCGCGCATTCCCATGTTTCCTGACAATTAACATTTGTTCTGGCTCAACGAATTGCAGTCTCTTTTCAAAGATCTTCAAGTCAGAGTGATCAAAGTTCCAGTTGTTTTTGATGACTGCCAGTAAGCCTCCATCTTCTTCGAAAGCAAAAGCCAAAATGAAGTACAAATATCAAGGTGTCTATCCGCCGACTGTAGTGCTCTCCAAGGTGGAAGAGATAAAAGACACGGAGGTTGGTCATCAAGACTTGGTTGATTTCGCAAAGCAAACAAAGACGAAGCCTCTTCCTGATCCGATGAGAGCAATCGTACACATCAACCTTCATTTGGTGGCAATGTTTCCTACAGCTGCACATAATACAGAGTTTGTTCTTCAGGTGGCGTCTCACTACATCAGAGAAAGTAGAAGTGTGATCGATTCTTCTGGGCACGAGATTCTGAGACTCGACCCTAATTTCTTTCACATTGTTTTCAAGGTTCCTCATATGGAGAAATACATTGATATTTCTATATCAAAAGCACAGGAGATTTTTGACACTGATCCTAATAAAGCTAAACACTTAATAAACACTCAATGGTTAAAGAAGCCTAGATCATCTATTTCCAGATGGCCGAAAGGACTCTTGCGAAGTGATTTCAAGGATGACGTCAAAGATATGATCACATTTCTAAGTAGAGTGAAAGGCTTGCCGGAATCATCCACTTTTCACGATTGGATGTATGAATACATCAGGATCATAAGAAGACACAAGGTGCATATTGACTGGGGCAAACAAATCAGTGATGAAATACATGAGCAGTTAATCAATGCTCCTTCTGCATTGAAGTTCTATATGACTTCTTACCTGGTGTACACGACGGCTGTAATGAGACAATTCCCAGGTCTATCTACAAAAGGGAATCGGATGATGGTACCTGTGTACAGATATTTCTATCAATTGGAGCTGAAGGAAAGCTTTCATCAGTTCAGGCGGGTCACAGATGCTTTCTTTGCGCCTTTGCTTTTCAATTTTGATCCAGCTCTTGAAAGAAGAGTATCTGATGAGGCTTATAAGGTGGTAAGTAAAGTTGGATGCCTGTTTCTTCAATTCCCAACGTTTACTTACTTGAGAGTAGGGTGCTACACTGGTTGTCCCTACATGCTACCACGTTATCCTTCGGATAAGTGGGTTCTCATGGAAACATGCAGACAGTTGATGTCAATACAAAAAGAACGAAGAAGCAACCACAAGCGTGGATTCAAGTTCCCACTGACCATCGGCTGATATACTATCCCTACTGCACAAAAGGCTAAGTCTGTTTATGCTGAAATGCAGATCATGACAATCAAGACCTACAGGTATAGGTTTGATTTTGATTACCGAGATGTCAGAAAAAGATTCCAAAAGGGTCATCATCACAAGTACCGTTTTGAAGACATCTGGGCTGATTGCAGAGATGAAGAAGCTATTTGCAAAATGGACTATTGCAGGTTGACTGTTCAACAAATCAGAGATCTTGATATTGCTGACCTACCAGAGGATTTTGCAGATCCAGGTGATATCATGAATGCTGTCTATGATGAGCAAGAAATTGCTAAAAGGCCGTTACCTGCAATTCAATGGTCTAGGAAAGAAGTTACCAGCATAAGAGAGAGGTTGAGGCCAATCCTCGCCAAAACTGAAGAATGGTTACATAAACATGGTTATGCAATGAAAAGTTTCATAACAGACTCGGAAGGAGAGGAATCCGAAGCAGAAGCTCGCCAACAGCAAGAACTCTGCAACAAAAATAAATCAGCGGCCGTTCCCACTTCTTCACGAAGAGGTCCTAGGATCAAGTTCACTGTTGGCAAGAAAGATACCCAGTCCGTCCCAAAGACAGAAATCACGAAATCTAATCGATCTCACTCTAAAGGTAAAAAGTCTATTCCAGAGGAGGTAGATTTCGATGAAGAAGAAACTTCAATTGATCAATCCGCTGAAGATGAAGATTCAGCAGAAACAAACTCCGATGCAGAAGAGGTTTTTGAAAGCGGGCAAGAGTTTGAAGAAGATTCTGAAGAAGGATCTGAAGGTGATTTTGAAGGTGAACCAGAATCGGAGAGACAAGAGGGTGATCAATAGGAACCCGGGCATGATCAAGAAAGGACTACTTCTCCTCCTAAGAATGTAGTTGAGGAAATTCCCAGAACGTCATCGCCTGTGACTTCCAATGTTCCTCATACCCCTCCAAATTCAAGAACTCCTCCACCTCCTGTTCCTTCGTCACCTATTCCTACCACATACATTCCTGCAGTCGAGATATCCACTATCCCTACAGCATCAACCTCGCTTGATACTCCCTCAGTGACAAGCATCCATACGGTTGATAAACTGTCGAGCCCTCCGTCGTCCATTCCTAGCCTGTCTTTGCCAACGTATGATATCACTTCTGAAAATGAATTCAATCGTTTCATGAATGAGTCAATGCGTGATCAGCTCAATATGCCAAAAACAGGAGCGATGATGACAAACACTTCTCCTATTGTCACGATACCTATGGTAACTTCAGACATGACAATAACTTCAAAAGTAGCAATGACGGCTGAATTGACAGTGAATCCAGAAGCTAACACTTCCTTCCTTCCCCCTTGGCTAATATCTCAAGTGTCAAAGCGAAAAAAGCAAATGATTTCTCCGGAGGAGCTCGACCTCGAAGAGATAGTCCTTCCAAAGGCTAAAGGGAAGAAAAAGGCAAAGGTATACTCAAGGCTGAATGTTGATAAGTCTGGCCACAAGTATGCGGAAATTGGCATACCACCAAGTGAAGCAGGTGATGTCAATATGGAAGACTACACAGTGACAAAATTTCAGCTTGGCAAGGTTACCAATGAAAGTGCAAAAGTCGATGCGCAAGTCACTTTGGATATCTTGGCTGGAAGACTGGATAAAGTAGAGCAAGCTCGCAATATGTACAAACAAAGGGCAAAGCATTATGCCACTGTTGTAAAGACACTTGCAGGTTCTCCAAGTAATGCACAATCGCTGACAGTGGTAAGTATTGAAGACCCAGCTATCAAGAAAGCTGAGAAGTTCGCCTCCAAAGGCAGAGTGTTGTATGATTTTGTTGAGAACATCATTGAACACGGATCTTAGATTATAATGGCTGCGGACGAGAAAACTACCTTGTTGGCCAAGCTCACCACAGAGCTTGATAAAGAAAAAAGTGTACTTTCCCAGAAGCGCAGAGACATGGAAAAATGCCTGTTGTCATGGTCGGAAATGAAACAGGTAAAGCTCAGTAAATTGGTGGAGGTTGGGGTAATTCCTGACAAAGAAAAGTTCGTTGAGGTAAGAGAATCATTGAAACACAGAATTCAAGTAATTCAATCTCTTACGGAAGATCACCAAGTACAGGAAGATGTCGAAGGACATCGCGCTATTCTTTAAAAAGGTATCAAGGAGTTGCCTGGTCAACTTCTTGAGGAAAATCATATCTTCCTGCCGGCCACAGAAATATCCTAGATCTTCAAGGAAGCCATCATAAAATTGATTGACAGTTTAGACTTCTCAGAAGCTTCACTGAACATCATTTGTGATACAAGGCTCACATTGGATAACCTGAAAACGCATCTTGACAGGTGCAAGAAGGTTCACTCATCTGCCATGAGATCGATCACGAGAATTCACACCATTGTCGATTACACCGTTGGTCCAGATGAGAAGTTCGTGCAGGAGACTAGGAGGAAATTTGAAGACTTCCGCCCCCAAGGCAAAGAAACATGAAGCAGCCTCCTATTCTCCAGTGTTAGACATTTCCAGTGCATCCCTTTATGCATCTTGTAAATATTTCCTGACATCTTATATGTCTTTTTGTAAATTGTAATTGCACCAAGTTCAAAGATGTAATCTTTTGAAAACAAATTACACTTTGACTTTGGTCCAAGTTAGGTGAGATCTCCTAAAATCGCTCACCCAACTTTCCTTAATTTCCTCAATTAGATTCCTAATTTTGCTCATCCCTCTTTCTATATAATATGAGGGATTTTCATTGTAAATTCATCCTTTAGTATTTTGCAACGAAGTGCTGCCCTTTTTGAAGCAAATTTGTGAAACTTTGCGTTCATACTTTGTGAATGGAATTCGATCAATAAAGAAGAGGATTGCAAACCAAACTTTGTGTTGGATTCAATACTTTTGTGAGTTGATCTTATTTGGTGGTGATTAGCTTGAGGAATCTGAAGGACTCTAAATAGTTTATGTAAACTTTGTGTTGCATCTATTATTTAGTTTTGCATTTTGTGTTTTTGTTTATCATTCGGTTGAATAATCTACAAGACTTTGTGCTTGTAATTGTTCATGCTCTTGAATACTTTTGTTGAATGATCTACAAGACTTTGTGCTTGTAATCGTTCATGCTCTTTGATACTTTGGCTGGATGATCTAAAAGACTTTGTGCTTGTAATTGTTCATGCTGTTCGAGGAATTGCTGCATCGAAGAAGACTTTGTGCTTCTAACGTGACAAACGATATACTCTGCACAAATCCAACATTGATAAAGCTACAGAACGACTTTGTGCCTTCGCGAGCTTTCCCTTTTACTTTATTTGTCTATTGTTAATTACTTCTGGTATCTCTACGCTTCGCTTTGACGAGATAGAGATATCGGTATTACTGCTAGTTGTTCGTTTCAAGTTATTAAGAATTGTGAACTTCCAACAGTGAAGCATTGTAAACATCTTCTCTGAAAAAAGAGAGAAGGATGAATGTAACACACCCCCCCCACTTCGTAAGTTTTGTGTACATTTTGTAATTACTTGTTTGTTTTACTATTGCTTCAGTTAGCAGTAAGAAGGGCGCCTCCCCTTTCCGAGAGGAGAGATTCACATCTCACATAGCTGTGGCTGAAGTCCAAGTTGTGTGATCTATCGAAAAGCTGATTACATAATTTTCACCCATCACGTACGATGTGGAGATTTGCAAAGTGCCTTATGTGTTTTTGAAGATGTCGTACTATGAGCTTCCTTGGCCATACGCTGATCTCTCTTGGTTGCCTAGTCTTCTTGAATCTATCTTTA
Organism: Sequoia sempervirens; assembly: GCA_007258455.2. Classification (NCBI taxonomy): domain Eukaryota; kingdom Viridiplantae; phylum Streptophyta; class Pinopsida; order Cupressales; family Cupressaceae; genus Sequoia; species Sequoia sempervirens. Next base: position 39,925 of record VDFB02328394.1, read on the forward strand.
GTCCATACGACTTCCTTGAATTTGCCTTCCTAGGTCCATACAACCTTCTATAGTGCCTTGTGCCTTGCTGCATGTTGTGTGATATGTCGTACGATGCCCCTTTGGTTGCCAATGCTTGCTACGCCATACGATTTACTTCCTAACCATGATTTCTACCTTCATTTTTCCTTTGTACAGTGACTTCATGCCTTGCATCCTTTGTTGAACTCTCCTTACTTTGGCCTTCTTTAAGTCGTACAACCCTTTTGGCCAATATGTGAACTTGGCAATTTCTTATTTTGATTTTTCTCCCTTTAATTGCCTTCATCCATTTTAATTTTTTAATCCTTTCATTTCTCCTTTTTCCCACTTTAATATTCCCGACATTATATTTTAGTACTTCTGTCTTCTTTAATTTTTATTTTTTTTCCATTTTCATTTTTTCTCCTGCCTTTTTAAATTTTTTATTCTCCTTTGGCACTTCTCTTCATTTTTCCAATATTTTGCTCCTTAATTTTTTCATTTTTTGCTTCTACCAAATTCAATTTCAGCCTTTTCTCTCTCCTCTCTCTTCAATTTTTGTTTTACTTGATACTCCTTTCTCTCTTCTCTCTTCGATTTTTTTTTTATTTTTTACTTTTATCATCTTCTCTCTCCTCCCTCATATTTTCTCTTCATTCCTCTAGCTTCATAGCCTTTTATCATCTTTAATTCTGAAGTAAAGTGCCATTTACACATGTACGAGAGCTTCTTGTAACATTCTTCCTCACATCATGCACCCATATACTTTACATCAAACCATTTATCAAGTAGGAGGGCAGGACCTATACCTTTAAGGTTATCGTCGATATATCTTCCACCATACTGCTAATACCATGTCACCTCTTCCCTGCTGACTGTCGACAACCCGACTGAGTTTGGTATGACTCTCCATAACCCGTCCTTCGTTACCATCTTTACGACCCTTGGTGTCTTTCGCATGTTCGTTCTCATTTTCTTTAGCAAGTCTCCCATATATCCATCAGCGTGTGACAAGAAAATATCTTTAGTCATTATAACAGTGTTCAAACAAGGTCCAATCTTTTCAACATACGCACTTCATTGCTCATCATCCCACCATTCTTCGTCTTCTTCGTTGGTGTCACTCGGTTGGCACTCCCTTTGTTCCTTCACCACTTGCTCTTCTTTCTCTTTTTGAGCTTCCTTGTCCAACTCCTTAGCAAGATACCCCCTCTTTATACCTTTGTCAAATACTTATACACCCAAGGGACTGCAATACCTTCGACTTTCTTATTGACCAACCTTTCTTCGATGATCCTATCTTTGCCTAATTTTGCCCAGTCTTCTTCTGCGAGATACCCATGGCCGCCTAAGCCCCAGTCCTATTCTCTGGTGGTTTCCTCCTTCTGTATAGGCCAGTCCTCCTTGGTGGCGTAACCGAGCATATTTATGGCTATTGTTTCTTTCTTCTCCTTTCTCTCCTAGTATAGTTTCAACTTCAACCCGTTAATGGCTTCTGGTAACAATGACCCCTCCAAATTTTCCAACCTTATGGAACCATTGTCTCAGACCTCTCGGATTTTAAATGGCTCGTGCCACCGAACCTTGAACTTCCCTGGCTTGATTTCGTTACAGTCGTTATATTTTAGATTCAACTACCTTGGCCATTACTCTCCATTCGTCCAGTTTGTTAAGTTGGTACAATCGTTCTTTGAGACTCTATGTTGCCCAGTTGGTTCTCGACAGCTATCCTTAGGCTAGGCATCATGTACTCCATCGCCCTTCTTCGAGCATAGCCAAAGCAACTGTACATCATTCTTGGTACAGCAAATTGTCCAGCTTCAAAAGGCGGAAGGAACAAAGCAAGCAAAGCCTAGATCTTACATCGTACGACCAGTACTTTGCAATGTATGGAAAGTTGTACAAGGCACCATACGACACTCTATATAAGGTTTTTACAATGTACAGTAGTAGCAAAGAAGGAATAGCATATGGGACGACCCTGTGAATGAAGAATTGACAACGTACAATGAGGACTGTAGCACATCGTATGGTCACATTGGTATAGGTGGCAAAGGCAAGAAGTCATTAAATCCATACAAGAAGAAAACGAGCAGTTGCAATAACTGTTTCAGGCTAAGGAATAACCACCTGCAGCATAGAAACATAATCAGTTTGCATTGGAGGCATTGTTAGAAAAACAGTAATATGGACAAGGAAAGAAAATACTTCAGTATAAGATGAAGGTTGCATCAGCTACAAAGAAGAAAAAGATGAACACGAATACAGGAGTAGACGCCATGACTTAGGAGAGCTTGACTAGCAACGAATGCAAGCAATGGTGGAGGAAAACAACCGACAATCATGTCCAAAAACTTGCACTAAGGCATGCTCAGGTAGACAGGGCAGTTCTATTGCCATTCTTCTACGCTTGGGAGTTCAAGGCCTTGTTGAAGGCAATGGTGGAGAATTACTGCAGACACTCTCATAGGTTCATTCTAGATTATAGGGGTTGTGCAGTAACAGTGTGATTTTGGCCACAAGACTTCGAGAGAGTGATGGGCATCCCAGCAACAGGAGTAGGGATCAACAAACCTGGCAAAATGACGCAATAGCACAAAGAGGCCATTATCAAGAAAGTCTGCCGAAGTGACGTCACAGCCCAAAAGGACAACATCTGGAATACTGGCAATAGGGGGTTGCCCAAGCATTATCTGGCGACTCCATAATGGAAATGTTTGCTAGACTTGATGCAGTGTAGGTTGACAGCCGCAAGCTGAGTGTCAGATATCGTTGTCTGGATGGTGGATTACACGATTAGGCTAAGCATGGGAAAAGTTTATAATTAGGGGTTGTTACTTTTAGAAGGGATGACAGAGTTCTTGTCACAGAGGCACAAGGCCTTTTGCATGACTCATCAGGCGATTTCCTTGTTTCTAGATGTTGTCCACGTAGAGGTACCAGAGGGAAGATGGGGACGACTCTAGCCACTCACCCATTTGGATCCAGGATTTCCAACGACATTCTATTGGACACAATTCGAGCTCAAACAGGTTGGCTAAAATTCCTTGCAGATAGGGAGGAAAAGGAAACGCAAGGAGGTGTCGGTGGAAAAGGAAGCATCGACAGAGAGTGGGGAAGAAGAGGAACATGAACCGATCGATTTGTCTTCTTTGACATCGGCTGCCAATTTGCCGACGGACGAAGAAGTATCCTTGGCAGTTGGTGCTAGGACTACACCAAAGATGGAGGTAGAGGTGGCAACCGTAATACTACCCTTCCAGCTGACTAGGTTCACCCTACTAGCACCGCCAATCCGCATTGGGAGCCCACCGTCGACTATAACATTTACCCTTTTGGCATCACCAATTGGCGCAGGGCAGAAACTAAGAGTAGCATCCTCTGTGCCAGGCGCATTGCCAGGTTGGGCACCGCTAGCATGAGACTCGGCACTGCCAGCTGCCACACCGCCAAAGTTGGCAGTTTCAGGAGGCACACCACTAGGGTTGGCAGTTTCAAGAGATGCACCGCCAAGGTTGGCAGTTTTAGGAGATGCACCAGCACGGTTGGCAGTTTCAGGAGATGCATCGATAGGGTTGGTAGTTTCAAGAGATACACCACCAGGGTTGGCAGTTTTAAGGGATGCATTGCCAAGTTTGGCAATTTCAAGGGATACAATTCCAAGGTTGGCGCCGCCAGTTACCTTAGCGCTAGCTGCATTGCCAGACATGCTAGTAGTGAGACCACGAGCATTACTGCCAACCACTAGGCCTATGACTACATGGAGATCGATTACAACACAGGAGCAAGCTACCACAGCGGTTGAATCGCCAGTTTCCCTCGTGGTACCGCCAAGAGTGCCAGGAATGGCCTAGATAGATGATTGGCTTGGGTCTGTTGGGTTCACGATTGAGGTTGGGGAGCTACCAATAGTGATCCCTTGAGAGGCTTTGGCTAAGGGTGCGGACGAGGGGGGCCCACTCCTCCAAACACAGGAGAGCATCAATGTCAAGCTGGTAGAAGAGGAAGGGATACACCAACAACAACCACTAGTTACAAGAGAGATAGAGCCAGTAGCAGCAATACAAGAGTGAGGGGAAGACATTGAGGGACACCCCCATGGTGGACGAGGATTCACTGTTACCGGCAGTGAGGAGGAAGAGGATGGGACCACTGATTTCGGCTTGGTCATGGAGATGTCGCAGTCAGATCCGTCAGATCTTAAAGGGACAGTCCAACGGTACGTAGAACTCCAACACATGGGGCGATTGATGATGCAAGTGGGAGTGATCTCAAAGGAACTCATGGTTGGCCGCTCCCCACTAGTGGCCTAGGAGGTACAGTGGATCCGTGGATTTGTGCAGATGGAGTGTGAGTCGGAATTTTCTCTTATTTCTACCAGTCAAGATTGGCCAGCGGGCGAGACTCCGGCAATGCTAAGAACATGGCGTGGTGTACCACCAAGGATGGCAGGGTCGGATGCCCAAGTTCTAGAAGGCCTCTCTTGTATTGAGTTAGCTTTCCGCGACATCTTTTATGCAGTGAAGCGCTAGATACTGTCCACCAAGTTAGCATTGGTAGGGAAGGTGAAGGCTTTTACAATGTTACAAAAGGTCAAAGAAGAGTCGGCCGAGAGTATGAAGAACCTCCAAACACAATTGGCCGAGTAGACCCGACTAGCCGGTGCTAAGCAAGCCCGTGCATTGGCCTTGGAGGCCAAGGTGGCTGTCATGGAGGAAGAGGCACGACAGAAGGAGCAAACTTTGGAGTAGCGGGTAAAGGAGTTGGAGGAATAGTTAGCAGCAAGGAGCACGGCCGTAGATAAAGCCAAAGGCCAATTGATGGAGGCAGCTTACATGGTCAAAGCTACCAGCGAACGTGAGATACTCGCCGACCACCAACTCTGCACACATAAAAAGGAAGTGAGGCGATTGAGGAAGATGCGCTCTCCGACGACTACCCCGACCTCATAAGTGCATCCAGGGACGTCTTCACTCCCACCTTCTCACTAGTCATGTGTAGTACCATTCCCCTTTTTGCTTGTCATGTTGTTTGGAAGATGACTTCTTTTGTGGGGGGGATGATGTAAGTGGTCATGGTCTTAGTTGTAGTCGGTCGTAGTCGGCCATAGCTTAGTTGGACATTGTGGGTTGAAGTTATTTATGTTCAATAAAACTATAGTTGTAATGCAAATAATTAATGCAGTCTATGTCATATGTACTCGAGTAATTAAGTCTCGACTAGTGGTCAATGGGTTGTTACGAAACACCACGAGGGTTGGTTTCTCAACCACCGCCAAGGGCTATATTTACTGGAGTCCTTGTAGTCGGGACTATTATTATTGATGGTACTGTTGACATCTATATTATTGTAATACTTTGCTGTTGGACAAATGAATAGAAGCATTCCTTATTTCATGCATCTCGTGTTCTACAATATGTTGTACGTATCTATGTCCTGTGCATAACTTAGTTTACTCTCGTAGTACGTTGAAATCCATCCTGTGAGTAAACAATCTTTATTTATGCCTTAGAGTTTGTAATGTCCCCATTTTGGTCATACGCTCTTCGTTTGGTTTCAGTCTATTTTTGGAAATCCATAGGCTACTCAGATGTGCAAATTTAGGGTTTCCACTTTCATTAAGTCTTGCTTCCAGCTCAGTTCTGCTTTCTGTTAGTTTTGAGGTAAACTTACTATTTTTGGCAGTGGCTATTTTTAGCAAGTCTAATTTTGGCAGTGGCATCATCAGCAATTCAACTCAAGTCATCTTGTTATCCATCACTTTCAGTTTGGCTTTGGGTTTGGTTTTCTTCATGAGTTGACTTTATACTTAGTCAAATTTCATGTTTCTCAGTTGTACCCCATGCCTAGGAGTAATAACTTCATGTTGTTTTAAAAGAGGGGCCATTAAGGGGGTCAATTGTGCATTTAATGATTTATTAAATGTTTTATTGTTGCAAAGTAAAGTTGGATGCCTAGAGAAGGTTGAGTAATATTTTATTATTTCAAAATGTAAAATGCAAAAAGGTGGCATCCTTTTTGGAAGTTGAAGTGATTCAACTTCTTGGAATTTGAAGAGTTTTTGTTGCTTCATTTGCCAACTGAAGCTTATATATTGCTGCTGTTTGAAGAGTTGATTATGCATATTTTTGAAGAGCAAAGTTACACTGCTGGAATGAATCCAGAATCCGGCTAAGGGAAAGCTTAGCAAATTTAGTCCAATCTTTGGGCCTGCAACTATGGTTCCCTAGGTAGTGGATTGAAAGTGTGCTTCATCCAGAAGCACATATTGAACATTATTGTGGAGTTTTGGTGAGATATTTCTAGTTTTCATGTTGCAGGTTTATCATGGTTGAAAGTGATTTTTGTATACAGCTTTTAGTATGAATTTTATTTGGTTCTGGGTATTTGATCATTGCATTTCTATGATAGAGGCGACCATATTTGGAGGTTATCAGAATTTAATTCCAAGTTTCAGATTTTATTAAGCAAAATCGCCCTTGCAAGGAGGCCGTACCTTTTCGGAGAGCATTGGGATTTGTCCATAAATTAATGGTTGAGTTTAGATGCTGTTTTATCATTGTGAATTGGGCGCCGACCTTCTCAAGAGCTTTTGCAAGTTATATTTCATCTTCTGGAGGTATTGTGAAGGAGTTGTGATTATTTTTATGTGTTTTCAGTTTGCTGATTTTTATATCAGTTTGCTTTAGTATTCTGATTTTGGTTTCAAACTTCATTAATTGAGAGGATATCAAGTGGAAAAATCTTCTATTTCATTGTGCTTTGTAAAGATTGTAATAACACTTGAAAATTGCAGTTGTTTATCATTGTAAAACTCTAAACAGTAGTACTGTTTCAGTCATTTAATTAGCTGCAAATTCTTATGATTAATCTCTCATATATGTAACCCCTAGATGGTTTACCGCCAGTGTGGTTAAAGAACATTCTAGAAGCTTATCTCTCTTATTTTGCAGCTATTTCTATTCATTGTAAAGCTAGTTAGTAGTACTAACGGCTATTTCATTTTATTGCTGCAATTTATACTTGATTACACTCCCACAATTGAGTGGTTGAGTTTTAGAATAAACATCTTTCTTGATTGTAAATTCCCCCCACAAAATAAGTGGTTGTGTGGACTGTATTTCACCCACATTAATAAGTGAAAGTGAGGATTTAAATGGCTGGCTTGCCGCCTCTAATAATGTAATAATCTTACCCACTGAATAAGTGGAGTATCCCCACTGCTTGTGGATGCCTACATCAGCAGATAAATTGTAATTTCAGTTCAGTTTATTCCTAATGATCCTCTGACCGTATGCTATCACCTCGCCCACATTGGGATCTTGGTGAACATTCTTGGTTAGAGTTACTTTCTATGCTGATTTGCATTTGGAGCTAACGCTAATCAGTGATTGGTTGTTGATTTGTGTGTTAAATTTTGGGGAAAAAAGTTAAGGGGAATATTTCAGTGGTATCAGAGCAGAAGTTCCTGCCATCCTGTTGGGAAGAACAAAAAAAATTAGTGTTGCCACAATGGACATCAACAGATTTGTTGAACAGTTCATGAGGGAATGTGCACATGATGCTTCCATATTCCATGCAGAATATCAGAGTATGTCAGATGAGTTCAAGAATGATGTTTCTTTTGACTGCTACTTGAATTGTGTGTTGATTAGGTATCCTGAAAAAGTGGGTGTGGTCAATTACATCAAGAAAAAAATTAAAAGAGAAGCAGAACTTGCCATGTTTGAAGAATCAAGGAAGGAAGAAGCAAAAGGATCTGTTTGTGGTTTGCAGCCCACAAGTAAGCAAATTGAAGAGAAAAATCAGTCAATTAGTGTTGAAGAAGACACAAGCAAGGTGCGCATTTTGGTTCAAAATGAAAGTGGGCTTGATGAAGATACCTTGGGCAAATGAGGAGATTAAGTTAGAGTCCCAAAATACATCCCTAGACTTGCATGGGATGGGAAATAATGAAGATTATTATGGTAAGAAGATCATTACAGCAGTCTTGAGTCCTAATAAGGATTCAACCAATGAAGATCTCGAGACAAATGGCTTCTCAAAAGATGCTGGTGGAACAGTTGTGTGGGATAAGCACGTTGAAGAAGAGCAAGATGAAGCAAATACTAATGGTGTCTTTGAACCATCTTATGACCATTACGAAAGTGATGTTGTTGATGGTGATTCCGATGTGTTTTTATCTCCTCTTGTTGAAGATTTAGTGAAGGATAATTCTCTACTTGTTGCTGACCCAATTCCATATGAAGAATTTATGACAAGTATCCAAGAAGACTTCTTTGCTATGTATGTGGGCACTAATGATAAAATCAGCAACACATCTACTCAAGATAATTTCATTGAAGAAAAGAATGACAAAATATTCAAAGCAACCAGCTTTGATGATTCTTTAATCCGATATAATGCCAGTGACTTGGGTGGTAGTGGGTTTGATTATCAAACTACATCTGTTGAGAAAGTTATAGATGAAGATTTCAGTTCAAGTGGATTGAGGAGTGACTCATTCAAAGAGTCAACAATTCAAGAGGAGCATGATGATCTCTTTCCTATTGATCATTACAATCAAACTTTTCACACTTGGGATCTGGGCTTGATGTCACCAAAGTATGATAAAGAACCAGAGTGGGATAAATTCCCCTTTGATCTTGATGAAGTTCAAAAATCAGTTTGCATTGCAAGTAATGAAGTGATTTTTGAAGGAGAAGTTGCAGCAAAGGCGAATAAGAACATGAATTCTTATGTTGAAAAGAAGAATGTTTTAAAATCAGAAAATGGTTTGGGTGTTTTTCAGATTGACACACAAGAAGAGTACGAGAATTTGAAAGGTAAAGATAGAGATAATAATTTGCTTGATGAAGTTGCTGATAGGCCTTCTATTCAGAGGTTATGTAGTGAAGAGGTTTGTAAAGAAGCTGATTTTGAAAATCTTTCCACTGAAAGCAAATTAGAAAAGTTGTTGTGTCATGTCCCCGAATTGGAGGTAGGGTGATTTAATTAAATTATTTAATTAAGTTGTCCAAATTATTGATAATTTATGAGGATAGCTTAATTGATGATTTAATTAAATCAAGAGATGTTATTAAATTAATTATTTATTAAGTTATTCCCATAAAATAAAATATCAAAAGGGATGACTTATTATTTAATTAATTTAATAATAAAAAGTGACTTAAGTGACTTAGTAATAAAATAATAAAATAATAAAGTCACTTAAGGAATATTTTTGGAATCTTCTAGAAGTCTCTTGGTGATGAGGTTGAAAAAGTATAAAAAGAGGCTTGGGCTATGCATTTGGACATCTTGAGTTGCAAACACTTTTCTACTACACTGCTGAAGCTGAATGCTTAGCTTATTGTTTTCCAGTCTTCGTTTGTGAAAGACCAAACCTAGCTGGTTAAGTGCCAATTTCGGTTGTGCAACACCAACCCTAGTTGGATAGTGGAGGAAGATACTTCAGTCTTTCTCATTGGACTTATTGCAATCATTGGAGGTCATTTTTGGAGAGGTTTATGAGATATTTTGAAGTCTGCAATTTTGTTTCAGTCTGCAGATCAGCCATGAGAGAAATTACATTTTCATTCGTTGCTCTTCAATAAGGAGATATAATTTTGTGGGCACTTGAGGGATTGCTTCCTTTGGTGTTGGCAATCATTTTCATAACAAATTCGAGGAGCTTAGAGGCTGCATTTATTTATCTAAAGTATTGCCAGGCAAGAACAGGGGCGGCTGGGTGAAAGCATCGATTGGGCCTAAGAGGAGTTCAATTTGCTTGGAATTTGATTGCTACTTCATCTCTCATCAAGGGCTTCAACATTCAATCAGGTTCCACTATTAGTAGTTCATAATTTTATTGCATATGGGAAAGTTTAGAGTTGCAGCTGTAGGTGCATATTTCTTTACCAGCAATTATCATATTTTGTAATCAATGCAAATGCCAAGAGTCTTGGCTTATTGATGAGCATTGTATTGGATCATTGTGTTGTAATAAGAGATACTAATTTGCTGGTCATTTGTAGTTGTCATTGAGCAATTCTATATCATTTGTACTCAGCTTATAGTATGCATGCCAATTGTTTGACAAAATGTCAATTGGCTGTAGGTTCTCTTTTTGGCATAAATAATGATATAATTTTGCATACCAAGTGTTTGTATTAATGCCACTTGGCTATAAGTGCATAAATGCCATCTTAGGTTGCATCCAAAGTGTTTGTCATAATTACTAGTTGCTGTAGCTGCATATTGCAAGTAATTTCAGTCACATATATGCATTGAATATTGCCAAAATAAGTTGCACATTCATGTTAGGTCATTGTTTAGACAATTTAGAGTCATTTGCAAGTATCTTTATTGATGCTAAGTGAAGGAAAGTGCCATTTTAGCAAACTGAAATCTTATATCAGTCATATGACCCTTGTATGCAAAGTGTTTGATGAAATTCCTTGAGCCTTCAATCAACAATTTTCAATCAGATTTGAGCAGGGTCATTACATGATGTTTGAAGAGCAAAGCCTCTTTGCTGATTATGATCAAGGGCCTAAAGAGCTGCAAAATTTGAAGGATAATTTATTGGTTTCAGAAGAGAAGATTGTTAAAGCGTTATCAAGATTTGATAGCACATATCACTTCATTGAAGAACTCTGTTGGAAGTTTCAATTTGAAGAGAAACTAAATGGAGTTAAAGATGGAGACTCTCTTTCCAAGATGCAATCTATCAAAGAGGCATTGGAATCCATAAAGTCAAATTATTTACACTTGCTCTTAGATAGGGATCATACTATTAGGTTTGCAGAGGAGACCTATGATGCCTACCAAGAGAAGGAGGAAGAGATGGATAGGCTTTGCCTTGATCTTACCTTAGCTCATCATTCATTGTGCAAAGCAGAAAATCAACTACCGATTGCAGCCACACTTAAGGAACAAGAAACTAATACAAGGATTATGGAGATCAAGCAAATAGTTGAAGGAATAAATGAACTTCATAATGATGAAACATTGCAAAATACCAAGCTAATCCCATATGTTGATGGTGATTGGGAAGTGCATCAAGAGTGTGAACTCATGAGTTGGGGAGAGACTTTGCCACAAGAAGGGATAGTTTGCAGCTATGAGATAGATGATTTGATGGATAATGAACATGGTATTCAGCATGCTACACTTTGTGGGTCAACAACTAATGATGGGCATCCACAAGTTGATAAAGTTGAGCTTGAATTCTATGAAGACACCAATGTAAGGGATGAAGAAAGTATTGTTGAGAACAATAGTCAATTATCTTCACATGATTTGGTTAATCATAAGGTGATAGATAATTTCTATGAGGGTGTGCCATGTTTTGTGAGTAGTAATCATCTAGGGCCTTTTGATAATGAAAGCATAAGTGGATTCAAGGATGAAGTCTTCACAAGGGAAGTGTGGACTCAAGGAGATTTCTTCATTGTTGGCTTCAAGGTGTCAATAAAACAAGTCTTGGTAGTTGCTGGTCACTCCATTGCAGCAGCAAAGAGTGAAGTTTCTAGACTCATTACTCATGAAGTTTGGGAGAAAGATGGACCAAAAAAAATTATTTATTTTCTTGACAATCCATTTCTTGAGTTGAGAGATGTTTTGGCTCATCCTAGTCCTTTGAGGGAATGGGAATTATTGAGGACAACATTTATTACGTGCTCCATTGATGTTTTCATGGATGGCCTACATGGGTTTATCAAAGAAGACACTAACTTCTTGAATTTGCATTTTGCTTTGATTAGCAGTTGGAGAAGTGTTGTGTACTCTTTCCAGTGCATTATGGGTATCCATGTTTGGAATCCTCAATATGGTTTGATGGAGATTGTTATAAGTAGAAAGAGGAATCATTGGAAAGACAAGGATTCTATTTTTAGTTTCTTTGATGTTGTTCCCATCCTTACCAGCCATTTGATGGTTCCTTTTTCTCATCAATTGATGGATTGGAGAGATGCTTCAAACAAAAGATGGTTTAATAATGGGTTGAAGTTTCTTGAGGGTATGTTTCCAACCTTGGGCATGAACAGTTGTCATATTATGCATGCTGATTTCCAAAGTTGCAGTAGCTGTTCAACTCCTTGTATGCTGATTTTCCTAAAATCAGACTTTAAATGGTTCATTTCAAATTTCATGGGCAGCTGGTACACTCATTTTTTCTTTTCACAATCTCTTTTCGATGAGGGTTTATGGCCTATAAGTCGCGAAACGATGTTTAAATGTGATTCGGATCAATTTTGGATGATGTTAAGTTCCTTTCTAGTGGTTTCCTTTGTACAATTTCTTGCACTAGTGTTTGGGGCGAACCTTTGCTTGTTTGGGTTCAATTTTTTGAGTCTTTTGGGAGAGATTGGTAGAAGTTTTCGAAAGCTTCTTGATTATGTCGAGTTACTCAAAGGAGGCATTATTCTTCCTTGAGGAGCTTGGATGATGCAACTTTATGACTATGCAAAAGAGTTGTTTATACCTTTGCAAATAGCTGATGGAATCACATTTGTTGTTGTGATTCGGTCTTGATACTTTGAGGAGTTATGTTGATGAGAATATTTTGAGTTGCTTAGATTATTCTTCATTGTTCTTAGAATGGTGATTGACATTGACATTGCAAATGTTAATTCCTCGAGTTTTTGGGCATGGGACAGTCTTTGATTATGATTTCAGTCTTTCCCAGTTTATCAGTTTAAGTTTCATGAATGGTAACTTCTTAGAGTTAGAAGGGAGGTTATAGCACAATTGGCACAAGAGTTTTAACTGGATGATCAGAGTGGAGCAGCTTCAGCATGGTGGGACGTTTCAAAGATGGACATGGGACCCTAGGATCCTATTTGTTTTGATGGGTTCAATTTGGAGTGTAGTGGCATTGCTTGAGGACAAACAATTTTGGGAAGGGCAGACTGTAATGCCCCCATTTTGGCCATATGCTCTTCGTTTGGTTTTAGCCTATTTCTGGAAATCCATAGGCTACTCAGATGTGCGAATTTAGGGTTTCCACTTTTATTAAGTCTTGCTTCCAGCTCAGTTCTGCTTTTTGTTGGTTTTGAGGTAAACTTACTATTTTTGGCAATGGCTATTTTTAGTAAGTCTAATTTTGGCAGTGGCATCATCAGCAATTCAACTCAGGTCATCTTGTTATCCATCAGTTTCAGTTTGGCTTTGGGTTTGGTTTTCTTCATGAGTTGAGTTTATACTTAGTCAAATTTCATGTTTCTCAGTTGTACCCCACGCCTAGGAGTAATAGCTTCATGTTGTTTTAAAAGAGGGGCCATTAAGGGGGTCAATTGTGCATTTAATGATTTATTAAATGTTTTATTGTTGCAAAGTAAAGTTGGATGCCTAAAGAAGGTTGAGTAATATTTTATTATTTCAAAAAGTAAAATGCAAAAAGGTGGCATCCCTTTTGGAAGTTGAAGTGATTCAACTTCTTGGAATTTGAAGAGTTTTTGTTGCTTCATTTGCCAAGCTGAAAAACATATTCCAACTGTTGATGATTATGTATATTTTTGAGAAAGAGCAAAATTCTGTTCTTTGGAATGAATCGAGAATCCGACTAAGGGGAAAGCTTAGCAAATTTATTCCATTCTTCGGGCCTGCAACTATGGTTCCCTAGGTGGTGGATTGAGAGTGTGCTTCATCTAGAAGTACATATTGAACATTATTGTGGAGTTTTGGTGAGATATTTCCAGTTTTTATGTTGCTGGTTTATCATGGCTGAAAGTGATTTTTGTAAACAGCTTTTAGTATGAATTTTATTTGGTTCTGGGTATTTGATCATTGCATTTCTATAATAGAGGCGACCATATTTGGAGGTTATCAAAATTTAATTCCAAGTTTCAGATTTTATTAAGCAAAATCGCCCTTGCAAGGAGGCTGTACCTTTTGGAGAGCATTGGGATTCGTGCATAAATTAATGGTTGAGTTTAGATGCTGTTTTATCATTGTGAATTGGGCGCCAACCTTCTCAAGAGCTTTTGCAAGCTATATCCCATCTTCTGGAGGTATTGTGAAGGAGTTGTGATTATTTTTATGTGTTTTCAGTTTGCTGATAATAATTTCCAGATTGCTGATTTTTATATAAGTTTGCTTCAGTATTCTGATTTTGGTTTTAAGCTTTATTAATTGAGAGGATATCAAGTGGAAAAATCTTCTATTTCATTGTGCTTTGTAAAGATTGTAATAACACTTGAAAGTTGCAGTTGTTTATCATTGTAAGACTGTAAACAGTAGTACTGTTCCAGTCATTTAATTAACTGCAATATCTTATGATTAATCTCTCATATATGTAACCCTTGGATGGTTTACCGCCAGTGTGGATAAAGAACATTCTAGAAGCTTATCTCTCTTATTTCCAGCTATTTCTATTCATTGTAAAGCTAGTTAGTAGTACTAACAGCTATTTCATTTTATTGCTGCAATTTATACTTGATTACACTCCCACAATTGAGTGGTTGAGTTTTAGAATAAACATCTTTCTTGATTG
>VDFB02328394.1:54500-104509 GCA_007258455.2 Sequoia sempervirens
GCGGTGTTTTGCTGTTGATGGTATAGATGCACCGAACCGGGACACAATCTCAGACTTCCTAGCGGATGTGATGGAGCTTTAAAGCAGCTTTCTTCTAGAAGCTTTCTTTCCCGCTTTCTTTCTATTCTTGGAATCATCCTTATCCATTCTCTGAGGATAGAAAGAAGATAAGATGTAATAGTTGGCGTTTCCCGCTTTTTCTGCTTTTTAGGGTTTTAGTTGTTATCTTGTTTCTAGATTTAGTAATAAAGCTTGCTTGCTGAGCAAGCCCTAGATTATGAAAGCAAGGACATTTTAGGGTTCCCTACTCCTCTGCTTCTCTATAAATAAGAGCCTTTGCTCATTTATTTTCTTTAACCGTGCTTATGAGAACAAAACGCTGAGCCTATTGTGCCTTCTATTTGTTGCTCAAGTATTGTTCATTTGTATTGTGATAAGCAAATTGTTGAGCCTCTTTAGCCAACAAGGGGTTAGTGAGATTGCTGTTTTCTATTGTGTTAAGAATAAGTTTGCAAGCCTCCTTAGCTGCAATTTCTTATTCAAGGCATGTTAGAAGGGAGTTTTGTTTTAGAGATTTGAGTAATAAAATCATGAGCCTCTTTTGCCTTGGTCTAAAATCTCAGATTTCCGTTATCTATGTTATGCTTTCATGATCTTTATTTCAGCTTACAGTGAAGTGTGTAGGTGTTTGTTGAGAGAGAGATTGTTAAAGTATTTTTGTCAGAGAATCTACCTTGTTAATTTCTAACTTCTCTTGCTCTGCTATTACTAGAGAGGTTAGGAACGTCTTTAGTCTAAGTTAGTCGTGGTTGAACTTCTTATCAGAAAATCTCAGCTGCGGCGTTTGTGTTTAAAAACCTTGTGCTCTAAGCTGATCCAAAAGATAGGCAACTTAGTTTTAGTTTACTTTCTTTCAAACACCATCAGCAAGAGGGAGCTTCCCCTCCTAATTTGAAGAGCAGTTTATCTGTGCATAGCTGTCCGTTTTCAAATCCGCATTCCAGAGGTGCGAATTTAAACGCCAACAAAATATTGCCAAAATAAGTTGCACATTCATGTTAGGTCATTGTTTAGACAATTTAGAGTCATTTGCAAATATTTTTATTGATGCTAAGTGAAGGAAAGTGCCATTTTAGCAAACTGAAATCTTATATCAGTCATATGACCCTTGTATGCAAAGTGTTTGATGAAATTCCTTGAGCCTTCAATCAACAATTTTCAATCAGATTTGAGTAGGGTCATTACATGATGTTTGAAGAGCAAAGCCTCTTTGCTGATTATGATCAAGGGCCTAAAGAGCTGCAAAATTTGAAGGATAATTTATTGGTTTCAGAAGAGAAGATTGTTAAAGCCTTATCAAGGTTTGATAGCACATATCACTTCATTGAAGAACTCTGCTGGAAGTTTCAATTTGAAGATAAACTAAATGGAGTTAAAGATGGAGACTCTCTTTCCAAGATGCAATCTATCAAAGAAGCATTGGAATCCATAAAGTCAAATTATTTGCACTTGCTCTTAGATAGGGATCATGCTATTAGGTTTGCTGAGGAGACCTATAATGCCTACCAAGAGAAGGAGGAAGAGATGGATAGGCTTTGCCTTGATCGTACCTTAGCTCATCATTCATTGTGCAAAGCAAAAAATCAACTACTGATTGCAGCCACACTTAAGGAACAAGAAGCTAAGACAAGGATTATGGAGATCAAGCAAATAGTTGAAGGGATAAATGAACTCCATAATGATGAAACATTGCAAAATACCAAGCTAATCCCATATGTTGATGGTGATTGGAAAGTGCATCAAGAGTGTGAACTCATGAGTTGGGGAGAGACTTTGCCACAAGAAGGGATAGTTTGCAGCTATGAGATAGATGATTTGATGGATAATGAATGTGGTATTCAGCATGCTACACTTTGTGGGTCAACAACTAATGATGGGCATCCACAAGTTGAAAAAATTGAGCTTGAATTCTATGAAGACACCAATGTAAGGGATGAAGAAAGTATTGTTGAGAACAACAGTCAAATATCTTCACATGATTTGGTTCATCATAAGGTGATAGATAATTTCTATGAGGGTGTGCCATGTTTTGTGAGTAGTAATCATCTAGGGCCTTTTGATAATGAAAGCAGAAGTGGATTCAAGGATGAAGTCTTCACAAGGGAAGTGTGGACTCAAGGAGATTTCTTGTTCGTTGGCTTCAAGGTGTCAATAAAACAAGTCTTGGTAGTTGCTGGTCACTCCATTGCAGCAGCAAAGAGTGAAGTTTTTAGACTCATTATTCATGAAGTTTGGGAGAAAGATGGACCAAAAAAGATTATTTATTTTCTTCACAATCCATCTGTTGAGTTGAGTGATGTTTTGGCTCATCCTAGTCCTTTGAGGGAATGGGAATTATTGAGGACAACATTTATTACGTGCTCCATTGATGTTTTCATGGATGGCTTACATGGGTTTATCAAAGAAGACACTACCTTCTTGAATTTGCATTTTGCTTTGATTAGTAGTTGGAGAAGTGTTGTGTACTCTTTCCAGTGCATTATGTGTATCCATGTTTGGAATCCTCAATATGGTTTGATGGAGACTGTTATAAGTAGAAAGAGGAATCTTTGGAAAGACAAGGATTCTATTTTTAGTTTCTTTGATGTTGTTCCCATCCTTACTAGCCATTTGATGGTTCCTTTTTCTCATCAATTGATAGATTGGAGAGATGCTTTGAACAAATAATGGTTTAATAATGGGTTGAAGTTTCTTGAGGTTATGTTTCCAACCTTGGCCATGAACAATTGTCATATTATGCACGCTGATTTCCAAAGTTGCAGCAGCTGTTCAACTCCTTGTATGCTGATTTTCCTAAAATCAGACTTTAATTAGTTTATTTCAGACTTCATGGGCAGCTGGTACATTCATCTTTTCTCATTACAATCTCTTTTCAGTAAGGGTTTATGGCCTATAAAGTGGGAAACGATGTTTAAATGTGATTCGGATGAATTTTCGATGATGTTTAAGTTCCTTTCTAGTGGTTTCCTTTGTACAATTTCTTGCACTAGTGTTTGGGGCAGCGAACCTTTGCTTGTTTGGGTTCAATTTTTTGAGTCTTTTGGGGAGAGATTGGTAGAAGTTTTCAGAAAGCTTCTTGATTATGTCAGAGTTACTCAAAGGAGGCATTATTCTTCCTTGAGGAGCTTGGATGATGCAGCTGTTATGACTATGCAAAGAGTTGTTTATTCCTTTGCAAATAGCTATGATGGAATCACATTTGTTGTTGTGATTCGGTTTGATACCTTGAGGAGTTATGTTGATGAGAATATTTTTGAGTTGCTTAGATTATTCTTCATTGTTCTTAGAATGGTGATTGACATTGACATTGCAAATGTTAATTCCTCAGAGTTTTTTCGGCATGGAACAGTGTTCGATTATGATTTCAGTCCTTCCCAGTTTATTAGTTTGAGTTTCATGAATGGTAACGTCTTGGAGTTACAGGGGAGGTTAGCCCAGAATTGGCACAAGAGTTCTAATTGGATGATCAGAGCGCAGTAGCTTCAACATGGTGGGACTTTTCAAAGATGGACATGGGACCCTGGGATCCTATTTGTTTTGATGGGATCAGTTTGGAGTGTAGTGGCATTGCTTGAGGACAAGCAATTTTGGGAAGGGCGGACTGTAATGTCCCCATTTTGGCCATACGCTCTTCGTTTGGTTTTAGTCTATTTTTGGAAATCCATAGGCTACTCAGATGTGCAAATTTAGGGTTTCCACTTTCATTAAGTCTTGCTTTCAGCTCAGTTCTGCTTTCTGTTAGTTTTGAGGTAAACTTACTATTTTTGGCAGTGGCTATTTTTAGCAAGTCTAATTTTGGCAGTGGCATCATCAGCAATTCAACTCAAGTCATCTTGTTATCCATCACTTTCAGTTTGGCTTTGGGTTTGGTTTTCTTCATGAGTTGACTTTATACTTAGTCAAATTTCATGTTTCTCAGTTGTACCCCATGCCTAGGAGTAATAACTTCATGTTGTTTTAAAAGAGGGGCCATTAAGGGGGTCAATTGTGCATTTAATGATTTATTAAATGTTTTATTGTTGCAAAGTAAAGTTGGATGCCTAGAGAAGGTTGAGTAATATTTTATTATTTCAAAATGTAAAATGCAAAAAGGTGGCATCCTTTTTGGAAGTTGAAGTGATTCAACTTCTTGGAATTTGAAGAGTTTTTGTTGCTTCATTTGCCAACTGAAGCTTATATATTGCTGCTGTTTGAAGAGTTGATTATGCATATTTTTGAAGAGCAAAGTTACACTGCTGGAATGAATCCAGAATCCGGCTAAGGGAAAGCTTAGCAAATTTAGTCCAATCTTTGGGCCTGCAACTATGGTTCCCTAGGTAGTGGATTGAAAGTGTGCTTCATCCAGAAGCACATATTGAACATTATTGTGGAGTTTTGGTGAGATATTTCTAGTTTTCATGTTGCAGGTTTATCATGGTTGAAAGTGATTTTTGTATACAGCTTTTAGTATGAATTTTATTTGGTTCTGGGTATTTGATCATTGCATTTCTATGATAGAGGCGACCATATTTGGAGGTTATCAGAATTTAATTCCAAGTTTCAGATTTTATTAAGCAAAATCGCCCTTGCAAGGAGGCCGTACCTTTTCGGAGAGCATTGGGATTTGTCCATAAATTAATGGTTGAGTTTAGATGCTGTTTTAACATTGTGAATTGGGCGCCGACCTTCTCAAGAGCTTTTGCAAGTTATATTTCATCTTCTGGAGGTATTGTGAAGGAGTTGTGATTATTTTTATGTGTTTTCAGTTTGCTGATTTTTATATCAATTTGCTTTAGTATTCTGATTTTGGTTTCAAGCTTCATTAATTGAGAGGATATCAAGTGGAAAAATCTTCTATTTCATTGTGCTTTGTAAAGATTGTAATAACACTTGAAAATTGCAGTTGTTTATCATTGTAAAACTCTAAACAGTAGTACTGTTTCAGTCATTTAATTAGCTGCAAATTCTTATGATTAATCTCTCATTTATGTAACCCCTAGATGGTTTACCGCCAGTGTGGTTAAAGAACATTCTAGAAGCTTATCTCTCTTATTTTGCAGCTATTTCTATTCATTGTAAAGCTAGTTAGTAGTACTAACGGCTATTTCATTTTATTGCTGCAATTTATACTTGATTACACTCCCACAATTGAGTGGTTGAGTTTTAGAATAAACATCTTTCTTGATTGTAAATTCCCCCCACAAAATAAGTGGTTGTGTGGACTGTATTTCACCCACATTAATAAGTGAAAGTGAGGATTTAAATGGCTGGCTTGCCGCCTCTAATAATGTAATAATCTTACCCACTGAATAAGTGGAGTATCCCCACTGCTTGTGGATGCTTGCATCAGCAGATGAATTGTAATTTCAGTTTAGTTTATTCCTAATTGTTAGAATAGCCAAGATCTGATTGCAAACCAGAAATTACCTTCCACAGAGGAGAAAAACAGAAAAAGCAGAGATTGCATAAAAACATGCAATTTTATATATTCGAAAAAGACCAATTAATTACAAGAGATTATTTGCTTTATAAAAGCAAAGATACCTAAACCTAATCTTATCTTGAGCAACAAAATAGCTCGATAAGATAAATAAAAGATGCTATATCTTAGGAATCAAATAAATCCTAAGTAAACTTATGCTAAGTGTAATTAATAATTAATTACACCAACACCCACCAACACCCCCCCATAAGTGCAACTTAGGGAAAAGCAGATTATTATGCAAATATGAGTCCCGGCAATAAGGCCTGATCAGGTACTCATGTACAAATGCAAAGAGAGAGAAACCCCCCTCAGTGAGATGAACTGTTGTGAAGAATCACTGGAAGAACTCTGATGAAGCAACACTGGAACCCCAAATCCGGCAAGCAAGGAAAGATAGTTCTGTTTGCAAAATACCAATCGGAATCACAAATGCAACACCAGACCCGATGCCAAGGAACTCTGGAAACTCACATACTGGATCAACTCTGGAATCTGTAAGCAACAGTAGATGAAAGATGAACCCATAATGATGACAAATCTAGAAAAGGTGTCTCCAAAGCCAATGCCAAACTGAAACTGAAACTGCCCATAGGACGAGTACCATCAAGATTCTGGAACATTAACCATAAAACCATGGCCTTCAAATGGAAAAGATCTGAACCAATGAGGATCAAGAACCATAAAATTCCACTGTGAAGTGTGAACCAAAGCAAACCAAAGATGTATCCAACTAAGCAAGAAAGAAGCTAAAAGGAGACAATAGGAAACCAGACAAACTCATGCGAGTTGTCACCAATACAAAAGATGGATGCAAGAACCCCCCTTGATGGAACTTTATATAAGTTCATTTATTACAATACCCAATGATTGCATAAGGAGATAATGCAAAAAATATAAAAACATGAGTGAAAATGCAAACCTAGAGCACGAAACAAAAATGAATGCATGCCTAAAATAAGTTACACATTTTCTAGAAATGACCTTAGCTCTGCATAAAGGCCGAAACCAGCTTTCCGACGCCGCGAAAATCGCGAAAAACGGATAAGCGAGTCAAAAGATATGAATCCCGGAGTGAAAAAAGCAACATCTGACTTCTGAGGCAGAAAAAGGCATCAAAAATGAAAAACCAGAAAATATCACCAGTACCATTGCGTAGAGCTCGGAAACAGCTTTCCGACGATATCTCGTTTGCAAAAAAAGGACGCCGTATGCCCAAGATATGCTCGTTTCCATGAAAGTTGTCCAAAAAGGTGCGATTTGGCCCCCAGAAGCCCTCAGGGGCTAAAAAAAATTAGTCGTATGCAGGACCAGGGGCTGGGGCTGGTGCGCAGGGAGCAGGTGGCGGAGCCCTCGGTCATTTGAAATTTGGGCGAGGTGAGCGAGGGTTTGGACCCCAATACGGGCTTGGAGATATAAGCCCTCGGTGTTTGGCGATGGTGGTGGCGTAAAGAAAATCAGCCGGTAGTCGGCGGTGGCCGGTGGGAGGCCGCGGGTGGCGGGGCGTCGGCGGCCTCCATTTATAAAACATTTTCAATTTTTTTGATTTTTTTAATGTTTTTTTTTATATTTTTTCAAAAAATGAGCCTCCAAAACTGTCCCTGGGGGCCGTACGGCCCTTGGGCAAAAAATTTTTGCTTCTCCGGATGACTTTGTCCAAATCGGATAAATTTTATATGAAAATGGGGGTTTTTGGGCGCTGTAAATCCAACGACGAGGTCCGTCTGGGCCCAAAGTGCTCTGAAAATCAGGCGATCCCCAGATCTAACAGATAAATCACCGATCTTACAACCCTCGCAGATTTGGCAAACGGTGATGAAAATCAATAAAATGAAAGTCATTTCTAACTTTTTCCAGCGCTCTGAATCCAACGGAAAACCCCGATCTGATCCAAGAAGCTACATAAATGTGCTCAAGGATTGAAACCCTCGAGGGACCTCGAACGAGCTCTGCACTGTGTTCCTCTGAAAATGCTGAGAAGGGGCTGCGAATCGAGGCTCTGATACCATGTTAGAATAGCCAAGATCTGATTGCAAACCAGAAATTACCTTCCACAGAGGAGAAAAACAGAAAAAGCAGAGATTGCATAAAAACATGCAATTTTATATATTCGAAAAAGACCAATTAATTACAAGAGATTATTTGCTTTATAAAAGCAAAGATACCTAAACCTAATCTTATCTTGAGCAACAAGATAGCTCGATAAGATAAATAAAAGATGCTATATCTTAGGAATCAAATAAATCCTAAGTAAACTTATGCTAAGTGTAATTAATAATTAATTACACCAACACTAATGATCCTCTGACCATATGCTATCACCTCGCCCACATTGGGATCTTGGTGAACATTCTTGGTTAGAGTTACTTTCTATGCTGATTTGCATTTGGAGCTAACGCTAATCAGTGATTGGTTGTTGATTTGTGTGTTAAATTTTGGGGAAAAAAGTTAAGGGGAATAGTTCAGAGTTATTCTTTCTACAAACTATGTTTGGCATGAAATAACAATAGCAATTTCTTTCCATGTTTTTTAACATTTTTTAATGGTTAGCTTTTTCTTATGTTTTTCCCATTTTAAACCTATGTAACTAAGTTCCATTTACACTTCCAATTTTTTGTGTCAATGCCATGTACATGGAATGCTACTAAATTATTTCCTCATTTTCTATTCTTCCCTTTTTCTGTTTTGATAAAAATAAATAAAAAATTTAAAAATTGTTTATATTGTATTATGTGTTAAATTTTATTTGAGTTTTGATGTATTTTGCTTCAATTCAATAGTTTTGATCCCTGAATGAACCCTTACAAGGTGGCATGCAAATCATACATTGATTTGCTAGATGTGACCCTAAATGAGAGGATCCTAAACCCTTGAATATGGTGTATCAAAAAAAAAATCAACACCTTTTTGTTATGTCACAAAAGCACTTTTTCAACTTTCCTTTGGGAAGAGACAGTATTGTTGTGACCTTTTTCACACATCGCCCCATTCAAATGAGGACCCCCCTAATTTTTGTGTCGTTTCGAACTTTTGGCTTGATTTTAGTTTGTTGTCTCTCTTTTCTGATGTCTGCCTTTCCGGGATTTCCCTGCCATTGAGCTTAAACGTGAAATTTTGGCCAAGTCTGAAAATTAGGGTTTCATCTTTCCTAGTCAGTCCAAGGTCGAACGAAGTGAATGAATTGAAAATTGAGCTTAACATTGATGTTAGCATGCTCCCAACAGGTTCTCAGCTAAATTTCATCTAATTCCGGGTACTTACTATTTTTAGTAAGTATGCAATTCCAGACAATCCGTCATCATTTTTGAGAATCCGACAGTCACACTGCATTCGGAGTACATCAGGCTGCTCGCGCGCAAAATTTGAGCTGAAACAGACAACTTTCTATTTTTAGCAGTCCAGCTTCCGAGACAAATTTCAGGGGCTTAAACGCAGAGTTTTTCTTTGCATGTCTGGATATTCCTTCTGGGTTTTTCGAGACCTTCGCAACGGCATAACATGCAAAACAAGACGACAACTTTTAGAATTCAGTCTTCCGAGGCTATTTTTAGGGTTTGCATGTCAGGGTTTCTTTTGCATGTCGGATGGTTTTTTATGGGTTTTTCGAGAGCTATGCGATGGTGTGACATGCAAATGGAGATGACCACTCAGTAAGGAACTTACTATTTTTAGCAGGTGCGTCCCGGCAGTCGCCTCCCAGCAGTTCAGAATCATGAGCTGATCGCAATGCAGTAGAAACGAAGACAAACAGAGAACATTTGATACGCATACAGTACAAATTAGGGTTTCCAACTTCGGGACCTGAGAAGAGGGGCAAAAAGTCAGAATTTTCGAAAACCGGTGTAAACCACCGCAATCAGCATCTCTCAAGCTATCTGCTGGTAAAATTTGAAGACAAACGAAGCATTTACTATTTATAGTAAGTCATTTTGGAAACAGGCTAAAAATAGCAAGTCAGCCGCATGCACCTGTGTCAGCAGGCAAGTCACGTGGTGAGGAGCGCCTCATTCAAATTTCAGATCAATCAGAGTTGTGGAGGTACCAGAAGCAAGCAGTTACTATTTATAGTAAAACACCTCCAGAAATATGCTATTTTTAGCAGGTCAACTCAGAATGGCAGTGTCAGCAGGGTAATGGAGTCATGAGGATCCAGTGTTCAAAATTTCAAATCATTCCGAGCTTCCGAGATTTGAAAATCAAGAGACTTACTATAAATAGCAAGGCACAGAGAAGTTGACAAAAGTCAAGAAAAATGCCCAAGTCCGAAAAAATCCTCCTGCTACCTCAAAATGCGCCCATCTCAGCTGGAAGTCATGAAAAACGCCTAAGTGTTGATTTCATCCTCCTGCCTTGGTGAAATGCGCCCACTCCAGCATGAGACAAGAGAAAAATTTTCTAAGGCAAAAGTTCATCCTACTCCTATGCCAAAATGCGCCCAACTCAAGGTAGTGGCATGCAAAAAAAATTTAAGTATGAGTTTCATCCACCACATATGCTCAAATGCGCCCAGCAGAAAAGAGGTCAAAGGAGTCAACATGTTTCATCCTCCTCCTAGGCCTAAATGCGCCCAAAAGCAGGCATGTAAGGACAAAAACAAAAAAGGTCAAGGAGTTAACAAGGCAAAAGGCGTTAGAAGTTCATTCATCTACACAAGCAATATGCGCCAAAGTTAGAAGCATGCAACAAGAGAGTCAAAGGAAAGTCAAAAATGTTTATCCCTCACACATAGCAAAATACGCCCACCTTGAAAGCATGACATGCAAAAAAAAAAAAACATTCTAAGGCAAGAATTTCGTCCACCTCATATGCCAAAATGAGCCCATGATTCAAGGCAAGCTAGGAAAAATTCAAAGTGAAAATTTTCGTCCTTCATGAGGTGTGAAATGCGCCCAAGCATGCTAAAAAGAGGACAAAAGTTGACTTTCTCCTCTCTCCTTTGAATGCGCCTATATGAGGGCATGTGAAGACAAAACAAGGAAGCTCAAGAGTCACGTTGGAGTTTCATTCTTCTCTCTCTCTCAAATGCGCCCATGCAAAGTCAAAAAGTCAAGAGTGTTTGAGTGTGTTTCATCCTCCACCCCATGCAATATGTGCCAAAACTAAAGGCATGCAAGGTTAGAAAAGGACAAACGTATACATGCAAAGATGCAGGATGAAGACAAATGAAAAGATTCTTGAGCAAGACTTAAGTCTACCTTGATATCTAAATGCGCCCAAGTGTGGATGAAGACAAGTAAGTGTTGTGACCTTTTCACACATCACCCCATTCAAATGGGGACCCCCTAATTTTGCTCCATTCTGGTCTTTTGGCTTGGGTTTTTCTCTCTCTCTCTCTCTCTCTCTGTCTCTTTTCCGATGTCTTCCTTCCGTGGATTGTGCCCGTCTCTGAGCTTAAGTGTAAAATTGACCAAGTCTGAAAATTAGGGTTTCATCTTTCCTAGTCAATCCAAGGTCGAACGAAGTGAATAAATTGAAAATTGAGCTTAACGTTGTTGTCAGTGTGCTTCCACCAGGCTCTCAGCAAGTTTTCATCAGATTCTGAGGTACTTACTATTTTTAGTAAGTGTGCAATTACAGGCAATCTGTCAACATTTTTGAGATTCCGACAGTCACACAGCATTCGGAGTACATCAGGCTGTTCACGTGCAAAATTTGAGCAAAAACAGACAACTTACTATTTTTAGCAGTTCAGCTTCCGGAACCAATTTCAGGACCTAAATGCAGAGTTTTCCTTTGCATGTCGGCATATTCCTTCTGGGTTTTTTGAGACCTTCGCAACGATATAACATGCAAAACGAGACAACTTTCAGAATTCAGTCTTCCGAGGCTATTTTTAGGGTTTGCATGTCAGGGTTTCTTTTGCATGTCGAATGATTCCTGGTGGGTTTTTCAAGAGCTTCGCGATGATGTGACATGCAAACGGAGATAATCACTCAGTAAGGAACTTACTATTTTTAGCAGGTGTGTCCCGACAACCGCTTCCTAGTAGTTCAGAATCACGAACTGATTGCAATGCAGCAGAAACGAAGACAAACAGAGGTCATTTGATATGCATGCAGAGCAAATTAGGGTTTCCAACTTCGGAGCCTGAAAAGAAGGGTAAAAAGTCAAAAATTTCGAAAACCGATGTATACCACCGCGATCAGCATCCTTCAAGCTATCTGCTGGTAAAATTTGAAGTTAATCGGAGCAGTGGAGCTATCAGAAACAAGCAGTTACTATTTATAGTAAATCATCTTCAGAAATGGGCTAAAAATAGCAGGGTGACTAAAAATGGCAATGTCGACAGGACAACGAGGTCATGAGGATGCAGTGTTCAAAATTTCAAGTCGTTCTGAACTTCAGAGATGCAAAAATCAGAGGGCTTACTATAAATAGCAGGGCATGGATAAACTGGCGAAAAACGAGAAAAAAAATTCCAAGTATGGAACTTCATCCTGCAGCCATGGCAAAATGCGCCCAAGATGAAAGTGAAAGCATAAAAAAATTCTAAGTCAAGAACTTCATCCACCTCCTAGGCCAAAATGCGCCCATGCTTGGAAAGTCAAAGAAAGTCAACAATTTTCATCCTTAAGGCATGGCAAAATGCGCCCAAGGAAAGTTGATAGAAGTTGAAATTTTTTTGTTGAGGTTATCCTCCACCACCCTCCAAATGCGCCCATCCTACAGCTGGGTAGAAATGCGCCCAAAAGCAAATAGGTCAAAGGAAAGTCAAACAAATTCATCCTCCTTCATAAGTGAAATGCGCCGAAAAACATGCATGTGAAGACGAAAACAAGGGAGGTGAAAGGTCACAGAAGGACGTGGTAACATGCTTTATCCTCCTCTACATCAAAAATGCACCCAAAGATGAAAGCAAGTCAACAAGTCAATGAGTTTCATCCTTCATCAAGGCTAAAATGCGCCCAAGTTAGAAGAAAGTCAAAAGGTCAAAAGAATTCGTCCTCCTCATCCCCCTAAATGCGCCTAAATGAGGTCAAGTAAAGACAAAAAAATGAAAGTTGAAGAGTCATCCCCCTTGCATGTCTAAATGCGCCTAAGTTGAGATGGTAAAAGTGAATGGAAGGTGGTAAATGGGGTAAAAGATGTTAAAAATACTTCAAGGCGTGGTGAAGGAAGGGTGAATGAAGGCGTATTCCTCTTCAAATGCTATATGCGCCCAAGGTGGTAGGTGTTAGAGAATTTTATTTTCAAAGGCTTGTGAGGTGGTGGAAATAAAGTGCTAAGGCGTGGTTTTAAATTTTTCTTCAAGTATGTTATGCGCCTTGAGTATGAAATAAAGTATAAGATGAGTGATGGGAATTTTTCCAAGGCGTTGGAATTTTAAATAAAATTGCCTTTCAAGTGTGAAGTAAAATGCAAAATGGTGAGTGAGAAATAAAATGTGCTAGGCGCCTTCATGAATAAATTTTTTCTAAGTGAAGTTGATGAAGTTCCCACCACTGGCGAACGAATAAAATTTTCTAAGGCAAAATTTTCTAAGTGATTTAAAATTTTCTAAGGCAAAGTATTTTCTTCCTTAGAAAATACGCCTGGACATGAAGGTGATGAAGTTTTTCTTGAAGCACGAGCAGAATTGCCAGAGGTGAAGTCAGTGAATGCCAGCTTCACAGGGTCGACAAAAATTTCTCAAGTCAGAGCAACAGGATCTTCACAGATATGAAGAACGGAATCAAATTTGTTAAAGAATTTTTATTTTTTTTTTCCAAGGTGCAAAATTCAAGAAAATTAAATGAACCCGTTCGTTGTGCACCCATGAGTTCGACACATTCTGAAGGAAATTTTCTTCTGGGTATTGAAGATTATCGATGAGGAATGGATTTTAAGGTCTTGCACAGCTTGTCAAGGATTCTGTGATAAAGATTTCAAATGGGCACCAAGTTGATGAATTTTCCTAAGGGAAATTTTAAAATTTTCTAAGGCAAGTGTGAAAAAAATGTGTTTTCAAGGTGAAATCCTCCAGACGATGAATTTGAAAGGAACTGCCTAGGTGAATTTGCTCAAATTCTTCGCGAAGACAATCTTCTTGAGCCGGAGATGAATAAAATCGTCAATAACCTAGCTAATGAAATGAATTTCTCAAAGATGATACGCCCTTGAGGTTGAAATTTGGCTAAGGCATGAAGATTTTGAACGCAAAGCTGGCTAGTGAAGGCAATGAATGCTTGGAAATTAGAATGTGAGAATCCTGGTAAGTAAGTTGAATTTATATTATGAAGTGTTCTGATGCTCTTCTCCTTGCTTGTTTTGAAGGAGGAACGTCGAGACCAGGCGGTGATGATTTGAAGCAAGTAGTTCAAGATGATAAATCACGAAGGAAGAAAAGTTGCAAAAAAAAAATGGCTAAGTGTTGACACTTAGTAACAAAGGCAAATGTTTTCGAAACTCAAGATGGAGAAAAGAATGGAAGCTCAAAGAAGTTGAAGAACAACGTCAAGAAGAAGATCGAGAACAGTGTGAATGCGTCTACAAACGGAATCTTCTAGAAGGATGGTGGACATTAATGCCTCATTTATTACCCCACTTTCCTTTGTGGCAGTTTTTAGGGCGAATCTTGTTTAGGGTTGAGGTGGCACAATCTGGGCCATCCAGTCGATTGTAATCTGAGCTGTCCATTGGACTTGGCCAACTATAAAAGGGGGAGTCCCCCTCATTTGTAATCTCATTAGAAATTAGGATTAGAAGTAGATATCAGACATTAGCTTTAGAGCTAGAGATTGGAGAGTAGAGCAGAGTTAGCATTTTTGATAGCATAGTGTGGAGAAGAAAGAAAGTTTTCCCTTTGAAAACTTTTGTGGAGATTGTTGTGTAACACTTTCATGATAATAGATCTTTTCATTGATGGTGGAATTCGTCTTGTCATGAACAGCTAGCAAGGTCTCTTCTTCCTTTCGAATCCAAGTAGTATAATTCTCATTTCATGCAAGTAGTTTACTTTGATGTGTGGTGTTTTATTGAGGTAGCTTCATTTTATTCCATATCACTAGCGGCTTGTTGATGATAAGTTCGCCTTGCGTGGTCGACTGGAAATTATATTGAGTTTAATTTCGATTGTCATTTGTGTACTTATATGCGTCGTTTTGATGGTGTACATATGCTAAATTATAATTTGAACATCTCTTGCTATCCCCTTTGAAGATTGCACCAATTTTACTGAGGCTGTCTGACGTGAGGCTAGGTGAAATTCGGTTGAAGTCTACCAAAATTGAGCTCCACACGTCCTGCATCTACAATAGAACATAAGTTTCTTAGGCCCTATACTCATTTACTTTCCGCATATTTCTGATTAGCTTTAGGAAAACATACTATATTGCCAAATCATACACACAAAATCCCCTTCGAATCATCTACATGTTAACTGCAAGAAGCCTGAACAATTGTGTAAGTCCCCTCGTAAGAACACAGCAATACACATCAACCAACTGAGGGTGTTCCAAGTATTTCAAAACCTTGGAGTTGAACGTGTGATCTATCTCGCAATCTTAGCACACATAATACTTTGATCAAGAGAGAACGGAGTAGCCTTCGGACTATTTTGTTCTCCTGTTTGGTGCGGTCACAAAAACCACGTCAACAGTAAGGTGCTAGGCGTATTAAATATTCCCCTCAAAGTGTGAAATGCGCCTAAGGGGGAGATGAAAATGTGCAAGGACGTTGGAAAAGGCTATTCTCCTCTCATGAGTATGCGCCATGTAAAGATAAGTCTTGAGGGTGAAGTGTGGTAAAAGGTGGTGAAATAAAGTGTTGCTAGGCGTGGATGTGAAGTATCCTCTTCTAAGTGCTAAATGCGCCAGGTATAGGGTGATGAATATGATATGTTAGGCATTGACGGTGATGAAAAATAAAATATGCTAAGTATGATGTGCTTTCAAGGAAGATCTTCTAAGTAAAGTTAACAAAATTTTCTCACCACGGCAAAATTCAAGGTGATTTAAAATTTTCCTCACGGGAAGTGTCATGTGTGACATCTCTCAGACGACAGGATTGATTACGAAAAATAGAAATTCTACGTCTTTCGCAAGGAAATTGCTATTTTTAGCAGTTCTTGGCAGGCAGTGTGGGACCACTGCTATTTTTAGCAGCCGGCATCAGGAAACACTTCTTCGGCATCAGACGGATTGATCATCGGGTTAGAAACGAGGGAGATATTAATATTTGATCATATTGATTAAATATTAATTAATTAACGTTTATAATATAAAGTTATAATTTAATATTATAACTTAAGTGTTTATTCCTTGAGGGGTGCGCCAAAAAAGGGGGCCAGTTGACATTTAAATAATATTTAAATATTCAGTGGGGAAACTATGGAGAATTGAAAATATTAAAATATGAATATTTCATTAAAACCCTATTTTGTAGCAAATCGCACTTTTGCCAGAGATTATTGAGTTTGAGATCACAGCCTGGGGGTTTCAATTCAGAAAAAATTTGTGCAATATCACTTGATTTATTGCCTAGAGGTTTTCTTATTCAGAGGAAACTACAGAGCTTTCAGAGATTGTTATTGGTCAGAGATTCTTCACATCCAGTTATCATCTATCACCTTGGGCGCACTTTATTCAGAGGTTTAAAGGTTGATTTGAGGAGGCCGTACAAAATAAACAAGCTGACTTGGCCGTAACAGGCCGTACCATAGCATCTCAGCCGTACTTTTCAGCTTGGAAGAATATCACAAGGGTTCCAGAATACCTTCCTTGGAGGCGCCAGGGAGTTCAATCATCATTCATTCATTAATTGGGCCGTACAAATCTGTACTTCTGTACCATACCAGGTTTTTAAATCTTGAAAATTCTTCATTTTAAACATTGCATGCTTCTGGGTATCATTGTAATCACTTGAAAAGTTGAATAAAGGATACTGGCATTGATATTGTTGCATTTCCAGAGATATTTGAATTTTATTGAATTTATTTCCATTTATTAGCAAAATCGTACCTCTGGCAAAAACCCAAAAACGTCAGAAAACATTAAAAATCTATCGGAAGCAGTGACAGGGGGAAACAGGGGTTTCTACAGGAAGAGTGCTGAGTGATTCAAAAAAAAATTCTACGGCAAGGAAATTTTCCTTAGGAAAAACGCCCAAGTCTGGTGAAGTGAAGAAATCTCCTAAGACATGAGCAAAATTGCCAAAGATGAAGTCGAATGATGCCAGCTGCACAGGGTCAACAAAAAATTTTCAAGTTAGAGCAACAAGAATCATCTACAAATATGAACAACGGGATTAAATTTGTTAAAAATTATTTTTCCAAGGTTCAAAATTCAAGAAAATTAAATGAACCCGTTCGTTGTGTACCCATGTATTCAACACGTTCTGGAGAAAATTTTCTTTTGGGTACTGGACGTTTGTGATGAGGAATGGATTTTAAGGTCTTCCACACTTTGCTGAGGCCTTCAGGGTGAATATTTGACAGGCACTAGGTTGATGAATTTCCTAAGGGAAGTTTGGAAAATTTTCTAAGGCAAGGAATAAAATGTGTTTTCAAGATAAAATTTTGCCTTGGCAGATGAATTTGAGAATGATCGCCTAGATTATTTTTGGTCGAGTTCCTGATGAGAGGATTTTTCTCGAGCCTAAGTCGGATGAAATATCAGAATGAAGTATGCCCGAGCGAAATGCAAGATGGGTTGAAAATTTTCCTAAGGCATGAAGAATTTGAACGCGAAGCTTGCTAGTGAGGCCGATGAACTCTTGGAGATTAGAGCGTGAAAATCAGGTAAGTAAGGTGAATTTATATTATGAAGTGTTCTAATGCTCTCCTCCTTGCTTGTTTTGCAGGAGAAACATCGAGACCAAGCGGCAATGACTTAGGAAGATGAAGAAAATATTCCAAGATGACATCTCAACCTCGAAGGAAGAAAAGTTGCGAAAAATGGCTAAGTGTTGAGACTTAGTATAACTCAAGTGACAAAGAGTGGAAGCTCGAGCGAAGTTGAAGAACAACGTCAAGAGGAAAATCAAGAACAATGTGAACGCGTTTCAAAGATGGAATCTTCTAGAAGGATGATGGACATTATGGCTCATTTATTACCCCACTCCTCTTGGTGGCGGTTTTTAGGGTGAATCTTGTTTAGGGCTGAGGTGGCACAATCTTGGCCATCCAGCCGATTGTAATCTGAGCCATCCGTTGGACTTGGCCAGCTATATAAAGGGCTAGTCCCCCTCATTTGTATCTTAGTAGACAGTAGAAATTAGCTTAGAGTTAGATAGTAGACATAGAATAGAGAGACAACTTAGAAGTAGCTTAGTATAGATTGATAGTGTAGTTGAAGAAGAAGGAAAGTTTTCCTTTGAAAACTTTTGTAAGAGATTGTCATGTAAAACTTTCATAATAAAAGATCTTTTCATTGATGGTGAAATTCGTCTTTTTTATGGATAGCTAGCGAGGTTTCTTCATCTCTTCTACTTCAAGTAGCGTAGAGTAACGTAATTTCATTCTTATGCAAGTAGATGTTAGTTGTGGTATGTGGTCTTCAATTTGAGAAAACTTCGTCTATCCATACCACTAGTGGGCTCGCTGATGGTGAGTTCGCCTTGCGTGGTCAATTGGAACATCGCGGACTTAACTTCGTTTATGATTCACACGTTGGTATGCGTCGTTATGACGGTGTCTTCACGTTGAATTGTGATCTGAACACCTTGAGCTACTCCTTTGAAGATTGCACCGGTTCTGTGGAGGCTGTCCGAAGCGAGGCAAAGCAGAGCCTGGTTGAAGCTTGTGAGAATTGATCACCATGTCCCACGCCTTAGAGTAAATTAGAGCCTTCTTAACCCTGCACCACTTTAAATTTAGTACTTTCTGGTTAGAATAGGTAACTCGCGCTTCATAGACAAATCTTTTGAGCATTTGAATTCCTTTCTCCGTTGCTGAACAATTCCGTAAGTCCCCTTGAAATACCAGCAAATCACATTGAGCCAACTGAGCCTATTCGCACTAAAAGAACCTTGGATTTGAACGCACGAACTTTCTTGCAATCTTAGCGTGCAGAATACTTTGATCAAGAGAGAATAGGGTAGCCGTTGGCGACTTTATTTTGCGTTGGTGCGGTCACGAAAAACACATCAACAAGTATTAACAAAGGAAGTGAGCAAACTATTCAACACTAGGACACCTCTTAATCATCTTCTGGTTTGTTTATAGCAGGTACTTGATCACATAAGTCTGTCAACCTGTAATGTCCCCTTCTCAAATGTGATTGTTGCAGTTGACCGTTGGCCTATTTTGGAGACCCATAGGCTACTCAGATGGTAAAATTAGGGTTTCCTAATTTTGAGGAGGTTCTTGCTTGGGTTTGAAAATCGGATTGCGGATTCTTTCTGGGTTTTTAGAGAGCTTCGTGGTGGTATGGCCAATTTGGCATTTCGAGCAACTTCATGAATTTACTATTTTTAGTAAATTCTATTTTTGGCAGTGGACAGGTTGGGTTCAGTTCAGTTGGTCTTCTTCTTTAGTTGGTTCAGCTAGCGCTTCGGTTATTGGCCCTTGGGTGCATTTTCTTGGAGAGATAAGTATTTTCACATTATAATATTATATTTTAATATTATAACACCCCTTTGCCTAGCATGACAACTTTATGTTGTTTTTAAAAAGGGGACTTAATGGGTCTATGCTTCATTGAGAGATAAATTATATTTTTAAAGTCAAATATTGGGCTAAGTGAAATGGACGCCTACTTGAGGAGATTGACTTTTATTTTAAAAAAGTGAAATATTTCATTAAGGGAAAAAGGATGCCATCTTTTGGAGGGAAAGGTTGAATTCAAAATTAGGGTTTTGGGCACCTTTCTTGAAGCTTCTAGATGGTTCTCTGCATGTCTTTATATTCTGGCCTCAGCTCTTTATATTGTTATGCTGCTGGAATGTCTTCGGGCAAGCTTCGAGGAAAGCATACTTCCTAGCACATGGCTCATCTTCTTGCTTGCAATATAGCAACTAGTTGAGAATTGATTGTAGATGAGTGAATTATGTTGTGAGACTTTGCATTGTAGTAGTTTCCTTGCTTTGTTAAATCAGTTTAAGGCATGTTAGTGAAGCTTTTTGTGTTGCTAGTTCATGTAGCTGATTGTGAGATTTCTTCATATATTCCAAAATAAAAATAATTTCGTTGTGGGTATTGATTCCTTGTGTCTCATTGATGGGGGCGCCCCCTTTTGCAAACTTGCAGATTTTATTAACAAGAATTGAATTTTATAGAGCAAAGTCGCCCTTGCAGCTGGGCCATACCATCTGGATGAGCCTTGGTTTCCGTGCAAAAATAAATAGAGGTATTTTGGGGTGTGTTTCTTGTCTTAACTTGGGCGCCATCTTCCTTAGAGCTTGTTGCATCTTATATCTCGTCATTTGGTTGAGTTATGAGCTAGTTATGTGCATTTAGATGAGTTTTGCTGTTGCTGTTTGCTCATTTCAGTCACTGGTCTGTCATATCAGTCATAAGTAATTTGCAGATTTGGGAGTAGTTTGAGTTTAGAGAGGTTGGGTAAGCATTGTGAAAGTCTTCTAGATTATTGCAGCATTGCGGATCTTGAAATATTGGTCTCTGGCAAAGCATTCTGATATATTGTAAGCTGTCTAGTAGTACTAACAACAATTCTCCTTCTTATCTTCCATCTACTTATTGTAATACCCGTTGCATAAGTGGAAGAGGCTGGCTTGCCGCCTATTTACTCTCAGTTAAGTAGTTTAGGGACCCTCTGACCATATGCTCGCCATCACATGGCGCCATTCTTGGTTAGGGTTACTTAAGTTCATCATGCATTGATCCTCTGACCATATGCTCGCCATCATACGGCGCCATTCTTGGTTAGAGTTCCTTTCCAGTTGTGCATCTGCATTAGACCCTCTGACCAATGCTCACACCTTGCCCACATCAGGATCCTAGTGTACATTCTAGTTAGAGTTACTTTCCGCATCATTTTGGTTTAGAGCTAACCTTAACGGGTGCGTGTTGAATTGTAATTGCATCGCAAAAACAAAAAAAAAATTGGTCCGGTTCTTTACACAACCTAAGCACATGTTCAAACAAGGACTCCCCTTCAGCCAACATTGTGGTCAACAATGAATTTTTTAAATATAATGCATGAATTTCATCTAATTTTGATACTTATTTTTAAGCCTTGCCCAGATGACAAAAATAGAAGTGACATTTTGACTCAAATATGAGATCGTTGGTGAAAAACACAATCAGTGAGAATGTCTCTATGAAACTTACCAAAACATTCTAATTCCTTACCCAAAACAATCTCGCCGGGGTCCCAATGCTCACATATTGTAGGTATCTTGTGACTAGAAACATTATAGCTTTGCCTAGTGATTTTCTAAGAGTTAAAGTACCACTAAATTTTGTGTATTAGCTATGATCGGTACGACATAAAAATTAAAAACACAAGAATAAGCTTTCAACCAGAAAATTCAGGTTTTTATCAGGATTTAACTGAGCAACACTGTAGTGGTTAACAATAGAAATGATTGAACCTTTGCATACAAAATATACATTTTTAGAACAGAAATTAAAGAAATTCAGATTTTGCAATGAAAGAATTCAGATTGAAAAACATTATTTATCTAATATTTTAGTGCAAAATCCTAACATTGACCCTGCTTCACCCCTGGACAACATTCTAATCAATTTTTTTGGCTTTTTTGCAATGGCCAACATGTTTTTCCTATGTGATTTTTTTGCTCACTCTGCACCTATGGGTTTGAAAGACTCTAATACTCAACATTGAAAGATGACAGTACTGAGGGAAATGGGTGCATAAGAATGTGTTTGTGCATACTTATTTATTTAAGAGGGACAATGTTAAATTAGTTGTAACATATGTTATGAAAGTTACATTATTAGACAAATAATTTTTATTGTATAAGACTATAAGTAATATAACATCAATAACACCTTACATCAAAACATTATGTCTACTAAGATTGAACAGTGAAACATGCTAGACCATTGTAGTTAGGTGGTACGAATGTTTCTATGAAGTATGAAAGCATAGTGCAACTTTTATCTTGGGTTGTATGTTGACCACATATCATACTATTCTTAAGGATTTTTGGTCAGGGTTTGGAACCTTGTATTGAAGTATTAAAAAAACACAGAATATAAGTAGCAATGTTTTTTGGCATAGCAGTTTTCTCCCTATTTAGTAGAAATAATTCAATGAGATATCTACTTAAGTTTGCAATATACAATATTATAAAAAAATAGTAAAGATAAACCCATACCTCAATGCTATGAATGCTGAACATTAAATCCTCTTTTAGAAAATCAATTCCTTTCAAATATTTCACAAACTTTTGCAGGAAACCTTTATGACTGCAAAAATATAACAGGATGAGAACAAAGGCATG
Organism: Sequoia sempervirens; assembly: GCA_007258455.2. Taxonomy (NCBI): domain Eukaryota; kingdom Viridiplantae; phylum Streptophyta; class Pinopsida; order Cupressales; family Cupressaceae; genus Sequoia; species Sequoia sempervirens. Next base: position 76,369 of record VDFB02328394.1, read on the forward strand.
AAATAAACAGAAAAATAAAAAAGAAATATATCAATTTCCAAAGGATATTTAGATCTCATTCAAGTCTTGATAATCCAAAGACTATCATCTTCCGAAAGGCACTTAGATTTTTGAAACACAAAGAGATACACTTTTTTGCTGGAAATAATTCAAAAGAAATATTCGAGAATGGCATTCCTTTGGTAATTGGAAAGATTTCACACAATAGGAAACTAATTAATCAAAGCATATCTCTATGTAAAGCATTTCCATTGATGTGAAAATCATTTACTAATTATTACTCTAGTTGTATATTGACAAATTTGTTGATTATTTGGCCATCTAAAATTCTAAATGCATGGCACACATAATCAGAGTCATTTCAATTTCCCACTATCTTGGCTGATGGAGCCACAAGCAATTGGTTCCTAGGCAATGGTATCCCACTCTTATACATGCCTTCACCACCTACCTTGAAATCCAAGACAGTTTTAAATAACAAGGCTTAGGAACCCCTTGGTGTATAGAAGCAAGGAGAGGGTTGGGTTTTGGGATAAAAATGAGATTAGGAGTCTTGATGACATATTGTACCTTTGCTTGGAAATCTTATTGTGTAAGATCCCTTTCCAGATAGTATGAAGTTTTCTCGATTTCTCACTTTCATAGGTGTACCATTTTATCAAACTAACAATCACCACTCATATAGAAACAAACTTCAAACTGGAAAGTATGCTTCAACCAATAATTGATTTCAGAATTTCAATGTTCTATATTTGATGGAACATTACAATGCATAAACAGTAACACAGTTCAGACTTTGACAATACTTTCTGAGCTTTAATATTGATCCTTTATACAATGGCAGCACTCAGATTTGAACAGCAGATGTCAGAGATTACAACTTATGAATGTATCAGCAATACATTTCAGACAAGCCCAGACTCAAACCCTTGAATAGCAATCAATGACAGCAGATTACAATAAGGATATCTGAGAGTATTACAAATTTACAAGCTTAAAGATGCAAATAGAAATTGTTCTCAGACCAGTTCAAAACCAACCCAGATTGAATGCTAAAGTTCCCACACACAAGCTATATTTTCAGACTTAATCCATACCCAAATGCACTATCGATTCTAACAGAATTTATAATCTGATTACGAGTTTGATGTACTCAGAATTTCATTTCAGTGCACAAGCTTAAAATTCTGATAATTCTGATCAGAAGTTACTTTGAACAGAATGATATTGTGAAATGCCCAAACCTGGGAATGCTAGATAGACTGAAATGCATACAGCAGTTAGTATTATGCTCGTATCCTCCCGAAATGCCCTTGACCAGCAGTAATGGTCTCTCACGCCAGTCCCACAAACCATGCGCAGGTATTAGTCTACATGTGAGGACAAATTAGGGTGGTAATTGCAATGAAGAGAGCGCGCTTTGGTGTTAGAGACTTACGCCCTCCTCCTGTCTGCATTTACATGCCTTCTAGCAGTAGCATACACACCCAGAAATCCATGGCTTCCCTTGTAACACGTCTCTGCCTGTGAATGAATAACGTCCAGCCTAGGCACTTCCAAGACTCATGCACCCCTCCTGTTCAGAACTCAATAACAGTAATAAACTCTGATAATAAGAAGAATGGTGGCTCAGCTGAAATAATACAGATGATCGATACCCTAGAATGAATCCTCCAATACAAACCACGCCTTGAAAGAACACTTCAGAAAACTCCGCCACTAGATATGTAGCATTCACGACCAAGAACAAATGAATATGCAGCTTGAGCTCAAAATGGATAGCACCAGCCAACAGATATGAGATAATTGCCCAACATTAAATCACTACAAACCCTTCACAAAATGTACCAGCAATATTGATATACACACAAACCCTCGAACTGAGCAGAGAAGATAATTGTTAATCCTCAAATTTATCTCTGAAGGAGATGTTGGCGTTTAAATTCGCACCTCTGGAATGCGGATTTGAAAACGGATAGCTATGCACAGATAAACTGCTCTTCAAATTAGGAGGGGAAGCTCCCTCTTGCTGATGGTGTTGTAAGAAAGTAAACTAAAACTAAGTTGCCTATCTTTTTGATCAGCTTAGAGCACAAGGTTTATTAAACACAAACGCCGCAACTGAGATTTTCTGATATAAGAAGTTCAACTACGACTAACTTAAACTAAAGATGTTCCTAACCTCTCAAGTAATAGCAGAGCAAGAGAAGCTAGAAATTAACAAGGTAGATTTTCTGACAAAGTACTTCAATAATCTCTCTCTCAACAAACACCTACACACTTCACTATAAGTTGAAATCAAGATCATAAAAGCAAAACATAAATAACGGAAATCTGAGATTTTGGATCAAGGCAAAGGAGGCTCATGATTTTATTACTCAAATCTCTGGAACAGAACTCCCTTCTAACATGTCTAGAACAAAAGGTTGCAGCTAAAGAGGCTTGCAATCTTGCTCTTCACACAATAAAAAACAGCAATTACACTAACTCCTTGTTGGCTAAAGAGGCTCAACAACTTGCTTATCACAACACAATTGAACAATACTTGAGTAACAAATAGAAGGCATAACAGGCTCAGCGTTTTGTTCTCACTAGCACGGTTAAAGAAACTAAATGAGCGAAGGCTCTTATTTATAGAGAAGTAGAGGAGTAGGGAACCCTAAAATCTCCTTGCTTTCACAATCTAGGGCTTGCTCAACAAGCAAGCTTTATTACTAAATCTAGAAAGAAGATAACATATAAAAGCCTAGAAAGCAAAAAAAGCGGGAAACGCCAACTATTACATCTTATCTTCTTTCTCTTCTCAAAGAATGGATAAGGATCATTCCAAGAATAGAAAGAAAGCGGGAAAGAAAGCTTCTAGAAGAAAGCTACTTTAAAGCTCGATCACATCCGCTAGGAAATTAGAAACCGTGTCCCAGTTCGGTACATCTATGCCCTCAATAGCAAAACACCGCTTTTCTAGAATATCTTTAGCATCTGCAATAGATCTCAGGAAATCTTCGACCTCATTGGCCGCTTTCTCGAACTTTGCTGACATCACTGAAATATGGCCTGGCGGAGTCTTATGTTTTTCTTTCATCACTTCTGTGCAATCTTCTTGCTGTGTTTGTGTCATGTCCCCTTCTCAGTGACATCTCTCGAAGCACAGGATTAGCCTATCATACGACCCTCGTAGACTGATAGACTGGATAGAGGGTCACGTTGGAGCTTGGCTCAGCTTCAGTTGGCAAAGTTTGATCAGTTGGCTTTCGTTTGGGCTCGATCGGACATTTCTTGCAGAAGTTGCTATTTTTAGCAGTTCTTGGCAGTCAGCGTGGGACCCCTGCTATTTTTAGCAGTATGGTTTTGGCAGTGTTCAGAATCACTTCAGTGTTTGTCAGCTTCAGACGGATCAGGCATCGGATGATTAATGAGAGAGATATTAATATTTAATTAAATTAATTAAATATTAATTAATTGGAGATTATAATATAAAGTTATAATATTTAATTATAACTTAAGTGATTTTGATTGAGGGGGTCGCCATCATCAGAGAGGGGCCAATTTGGCAATTAAATTTATAATAAATATTTGGCTGGAGACTATTGAAAGTAATTAAATAAAAAGTGTGATTATTTTAATGATTCCCTATTTTGGTGGAAATCGCACTTTTGAGGGTATAAGCCATCTTGCCTTGGATTTCGAACCATTATGTGATTATTGATATTGAAATTGGTCAAGTTTTGTCTGAGCACAAAAACTTAGGGTTTCAGTCTCGAATTCATTGGGGAACGAGCCATCTCCATTGAAAGCAGTTCAGAGGGTGTGAAATAACATCTGATTTATTGCCAGCACAGAGGTTTCTTCATCCAGAGGAAATCATTGAACTTCACAGAACATTCAGCATCAGAGATTTTTGGTCAGGGTTTCCATCCTGGAAGCAGTTGTCAACAAGGGCGCACCATATTTTGAGTTTGGACATCAATTTCAAGGGAGCCGTACACTTGTACTTGCTGGTCTGACAGCCGTACCATTTGCTGCAGGCCGTACTTCTTCATATTCAGGCCGTACTTACCTCTTGAGCAAAACGCCTTCTATCTTTGTTTGCTATCACCATTATTGAGGGCGCCCAGGCAATTGGATCAGTCTGTAATCATTTCACAGGAGAAAGGATCTTGTTGCAGCCGTACCCTCATCTTGTCAGTTACAACTTGCTGCGTTTCACCAGGTTCTTCAATAAAATCATTGCTTTTTAGGTTGCATGTAACTGGGTCTTATTGTAATCGTCTCAAAAGATTATATATTAGACAAGCTTCAGTATTTGCAATATATTCTGTAGTTTTCGGAGTTAGATAATTTTTAGAGAATTTATTTCTTATTTCTTGCAAAATCGCCATCTTCATATTTTATGCAAAAACCACAAAAACAGTCAAAAAAACCAAAAACCTTCAGAAAATCATAAAAACAAACAGATACAGAGAAAACGGGGAAACAAGGGTTTCTACAGTGGTATCAGAGCTAAATCCTGCCATCCTAAGGGTTTAGCAGTCTTATGCAGCCAGATCAGTTTGGGTCACACAGGTATTACACACGCAGACGAACTCTGATTGACAGGCAACAGAGTTTGAGCAGGCAGCCAGGAAACATGGCTGACAGGAATGACAGGGCAGAAAGAACAGATGCTCCCAGGAACGAGATTCCTCAAAACCCTAGAGATCAGGATGATGCTGAGGTTTTGCTTGCACTCAGAGATTTACATGCAGGTCAACGGCAGTCGAATGATGTATTGCAGCAGCTTGACAGAGCACTTCAGAGATTGAGCACTCCGAGGAGACCGTCACCACATCGTGACAATGAGAGGAGTGAAGGTAGGCTCGCAGGGCACCTAGGACAGCCTCACGGACAGCAGATAGGCCTACCAGGCCAACTTTTTGAGACAGGAGGCCGATGAGGTTAGCACAGGTGAGGAGCAGGAGGAGATGTTGCTGATACACTTATGGCAGCGAATGAGGAGTGGGAGTTGATACCTCCTGAGGTCAAAGAGAGGATTTTTTTTGACCGTTTTGTCACTCGAGGCGAGAGCACCACAGAAGTTGACAGGATTGGAGACCTAGATACCAGAACAATGACCTAAAACATGCAACCAACAGGCTTAATCTGGCGATGTTCGATGGTAGTGGTAAGGTGACAGACTAGGCTTGGATTAGTAAGCTAGATACATTCCTCACACTACGTCCGATGGCTGAGAGAGATGCTATTCGGTATGCGACACTGCACCTTGAGGGAGTAGCTTACGATTGGTGGCACCACGGTATGGTTACATTACAGCATGACCGGATCACATCATACCAGGAGTTTGTGGACAGGTTCGTTGAGCGTTTTGACAGGAAGGATCCAGAATCCTACTTCAGAGACTTAGCTCAGTTGAGACAGAGTGGCAGTTTGGAGTCCTACATTGGTGACTTTCAGAAGTTATCAGTCATGGTCCCGAACATTTCTGAGAGGAGATTGGTAGTACTCTTCATGGAGGGTTTGACAGAGCCACTGAGAGGCTGGATCAAAGCCTTTGATCCTCCTTCATTACAGGAGGCGATGAAGAAAGCACGAAACATGGAGTTAGCAGCACCGTCTAGTAGATTTAACTCCAGAGGTAATTCTTCATTCAGAGATAATAAGGGCTTTAACAAAAACAGGGACAAATCTGATTTTAACAAAGAAAAATCAGACTTTAAGAACGATTCAAAAGGTAAATCAGCAGCTCCACCTTTGGATCGTGAGGCCCTTAATGACCTACGCAGGAAGAAGCTTTGCTTCTACAGCAAAGGACCCTATGACGCCAATCACGATTGTCCTCTAAGACCTAAGGGCAAGGCAAATCGTGTAATGCGGGCGTACTACGAGGACTCAGAATCAGAAAAGTCCGAACAGCAGGAGAGTTCCGAGGATTCAGAGTCAGAGGCTTCAGAGCTTAGAGCAGAGACAGGGCCAGAGCTTCAGTTACAGAAGGCACAATTATCTAGCATACAACAGGAGGGCTCTTTCAGGATTCGTGGTGTGTTGGCAGGACAGAGGGTCATTACTCTACTTGATACAGGAGCCACACATAATTTCATAGATGTTAGATTCGTGGAGAGACGCGGACTCATCACTGAGGAGTTCGAGGGCATTAGGGTTACTGTGGCTGATGGATACACTTTGAGGTGTGAACGCATGATAAAGGATCTCCCTTTACGCCTGAATAATTATGAGTTCAAGGCTGATTACTATGTGGTTCACATGGGAGACATTGATTTGGTCTTGGGAATGAAGTGGCTTCATTCATTGGAGGAAGTCACTCTTCGTCTCAAGGACATGGAGATCCGTTTTGATGTTGACGGGAAGACACACATACTAAAAGCAATTCGGGACAGCAACATCAAAACAATTTCTTTCTGCCGGATGGAGAGGCTCATGCGTCACGACATGGTAGAGTGGGCTGCCGAGTGCACTTTAGCACCTATACATGAGGGACAGCAAAAGACAGAATATCATCCGGACATCCAGCAGTTGAGAGTCAAGCATGATAAGGTGTTCAGTGATATTCCACCAGGTAGACCTCCAAACAGGGGCATAGAGCATATTATTGAGCTTGAGGAGGGCGCTAAGCCCGTGATGATTACACCATATAGACATCCTAAACGGCTGAAGGATGAGATCGAGAAAACGATCAAGGAGTTACTTGCTATGGGTCACATTCGGCCTAGCAAGTCACCATTTGCTTCTTCAATTGTATTGGTTAAGACGAAAGATGGAACATTGCGCATGTGTATCGATTATAGAGTCCTGAATAAGAGGACGATCAAAAACAGGTATCTGATAACGCGCATAGATGAGCTTATTGATGAGCTCCATGGAGCATGTTACTTCACCAAAATTGATTTACAGTCGGGGTATCATCAGATCAGGGTCCGTGAGCAGGACATAGAGAAGACGGCCTTCAGATGTCATTGTGGGCACTTTGAGTTTGTAGTGATGCCATTTGGGCTCACTAATGCGCCAGCTACTTTTCAGTCTACGATGAACAGGGCTTTTTACTCAGTGCTAAGGAGGTTTGTGTTGGTCTTCTTCAATGATATTCTCATATACAGCAGGACATGGCAGGAGCACTTAGCTCACCTGGAGACCGTATTGAGTATTCTTGAGAGGGAGTCCTTTTACACCAAGGAATCCAAGTGTGACTTGGGGATGACCGAATTGCTATATCTAGGTAACATTATCAGTGCAGATGGAGTGTGTATGGATCCTGAAAAGATCCGCGCCATTATTGATTGGCCTACACCGGCAAACCTGACTCAGTTGAGAGGGTTTCTCGGTTTGTGTGGATTCTACCGCAGATTCGTGAATGGTTATTCACGACATGCACCCCGATGACAGATTTATTGCAGAAGGGAGCATTTATTTGGACTCCTGAGGCAAAGGAATGTTTTATGAAGTTTAAGGAGTTGATGACCACATGCCCTGTTTTAGCACTACCAGATTTTACGAAGCCGTTCGAGCTTCAGTGCGATGCATCAGGTGAGGGCATTGGTGCGGTGCTTATGCAGGACAAGCACCCGATTGTGTACGAGAGCCGAAAACTCAGAGGGCCCGAGAGACTTTATAGCATATATGATAAGGAGATGCTCGCGATTATGCATGCCTTAGCAAAATTTCGACAATATCTTGTTGGCAGCAAATTTTGCATTAAAACTGATCATAACAGTTTGAGACACTTCTTGGGGCAGCGAGATCTCAATGATAGACAGCAGAAGTGGGTCAGTAAGTTGCAGGCTTATGACTTTGATATCTCGTATATCAAAGGTACACAGAACGTAGTGGCTGATGCACTTTCACGTAGACCATATTTGAGCGCTATGGTTCACATTTCAGAGGACTGGAGGCATATGATAGTGGCAGAGTATGCCAAGGATACTTGGGCTTCCAGCATTGTTGAGGGATCGTCAATTGATACAGGTATACACTTGTGAATGACTTGATCATTTACAAGAACAGGATATATTTGATCCCCGGTTTAGAGGTGAAGAACATCATCATGCGGGCCTTTCATGACGTGCCTACAGCAGGACATCCCGGGTACTTCAAGACCTACAGACAGATTCGAGAGAGATTCACCTGGAGAGGACTCAAGGCGATGTTCTTCAATACGTGCGTGAGTGCCCTGTTTGTCAGCAGAACAAGCAGGAGAACACGTACCAGACAGGTTTATTGCAGCCACTTCCGATTCGGCGGGAAGTGGGAATGCCTGTCAATGGACTTTATTATAGGCTTGCCTAAAGCCCAAGGGCGTGATTGCATTTATGTAGTTGTGGATCAGCTTACAAAGTATGCCCACTTCTTTCTGATCACCACGACTTACACAGCTACACAGGTAGCAGAGGTATTCTTTCACGAAGGTATTCCGGACTTCATGGGTTGCCTCGGACGCGGATGGCGGCAAGATAGTTGGTTTTGAGTCATTTACAGGAGAGGTGTTCAAACTTTGTGGACCAGACTCACTCCGAGCACTAGTTACCACCCGCAGACTGATGGGCAGACGAGATAGTGAATAAGTGGGTGGAAGGATACCTCAGGAACTATATTGCAGGGCAGCGGAAGGCGTGGGTCAAATGGATACATTTGTGTGAGTATTGTTACAACTCGACATTCCATATGACCATTCAGATGTCACCTTTCATGGCGTTGTACGGGTATGAGGCGCCGAGTTTTCTGGATTTGCTACTGAGCGACAGTAGAGTGCCGAGTGCTTGGAGGTTGGTTGCAGGAGAGTCAGGATACTATGAGGGCTCTCAAGGAAAATATAGCCAAGGCACAAAATCAGCAGAAGCAGTATGCGATCAGAAGAGAACAGAGAGGCATTTCGAGGTGGGTGACATGGTTTATCTTGATGCTGTAGCCCTACCGTCAATCCACTCTTAGGAAGAGTGTCGAGAGCTTAAGCCGCGGTATTACGGTCCTTTGGGATCGAGGAGAGTTGGAGGTGACTTACGAGCTTGAGCTACCGGCAGAGCAAAATTACCTGATGTATTTCATGTATCCGCCTCAAGAAGGCGTTGGGACACCGTGTGGTACCATCTGATTCTACCTTCCTTAGATGATGAAGCTGATTTTAGTACCTGAGTCCATCACGGAGTATAGGGAGAGCAGTTGCGTAGGAGGACTATCGGGGAATATCACAGTGAAATTGAGAGAGATTTACTGTTGAGGATGCTACATGGGAGGCGAGGATATTCTCGGCATTGGCATTGAGATTGCTTGAGGACAAGCAATTTCGGAGGTCATGTCCCTTCATTGACATCTCGGCCCTCACGACTGGTGGACTGATAACATCGGAGCACAGGATTAGCCTATCATACGACCCTCGTAGGCTGATAGACTGGATAGAGGGTCACGTTGGAGCTTGGCTCAGCTTCAGTTGGCAGAGTTTGATCAGTTGGCTTTCGTTTGGGCTCGATCGGACATTTCTTGCAGAAGTTGCTATTTTTAGCAGTTCTTGGCAGTCAGCGTGGGACCCCTGCTATTTTTAGCAGTATGGATTTGGCAGTGTTCAGAATCACTTCAATGTTCGTCAGCTTCAGACGGATCAGGCATCGGATGATTAATGAGAGAGATATTAATATTTAATTAAATTAATTAAATATTAATTAATTGGAGATTATAATATAAAGTTATAATATTTAATTATAACTTAAGTGATTTTGATTGAGGGGGTCGCCATCATCAGAGAGGGGCCAATTTGGCAATTAAATTTATAATAAATATTTGGCTGGAGACTATTGAAAGTAATTAAATAAAAAGTGCGAATATTTTAATGATTCCCTATTTTGGTGGAAATCGCACTTTTGAGGGTATAAGCCATTTTGCCTTGGATTTCGAGCCATTATGTGATTATTGATATTGAAATTGGTCAAGTTTTGTCTGAGCACAGAAACTTAGGGTTTCAGTCTCGAATTCATTGGGGAACGAGCCATCTCCATTGAAAGCAGTTCAGAGGGTGTGAAATAACATCTGATTTATTGCCAGCACAGAGGTTTCTTCATCCAGAGGAAATCATTGAACTCCACAGAACATTCAGCATCAGAGATTTTTGGTCAGGGTTTCCATCCTGGAAGCAGTTGTCAACAAGGGCGCACCATATTTTGAGTTTGGACATTAATTTCAAGGGAGCCGTACACTTGTACTTGCTGGTCTGACAGCCGTACCATTTGCTGCAGGCCGTACTTCTTCATATTCAGGCCGTACTTACCTCTTGAGCAAAACGCCTTCTATCTTTGTTTGCTATCACCATTATTGAGGGCGCCCAGGCAATTGGATCAGTCTGCAATCATTTCACAGAAGGAGAAAGGATTTTGTTGCAGCCGTACCCTCATCTTGTCAGTTACAACTTGCTGCGTTTCACCAGGTTCTTTAATAAAATCATTGCTTTTTAGGTTGCATGTAACTGGGTCTTATTGTAATCGTCTCAAAAGATTATATATTAGACAAGCTTCAGTATTTGCAATATATTCTGTAGTTTTCGGAGTTAGATAATTTTTAGAGAATTTATTTCTTATTTCTTGCAAAATCGCCATCTTCCTATTTTATGCAAAAACCACAAAAACAGTCAAAAAAACCAAAAACCTTCAAAAAATCATAAAAACAAACAGATACTGAGAAAACGGGGAAACAAGGGTTGCTACAGTTTGTCTTTGTGCATATTCCATATCCTTTCACATTCACCCTTTGAGAGAGTAACGCTTTCAGGCCACGGGGGAATGGAAAAACACTTCTCAATCATATCAGGCTTTAGACTGCAAATCAATCTACCATCTGCTGACTGGATCTCCCTACTAGCCCGGTTGTAATGCTTAATGCAAGCGATTACAAACTCAAGGCTTTGAACTGATATAGGAATTGACGCTGTTGCGAGGAGTCCAGAATGTCCCAGGTTCTTGATTGAAGTGTTGCCTGCTCTCTCCAAGGCATGTAGATCAAACACCGGCTTAATATGATGCAAGTTTGTCTCAACTGTTTTGATGTAATCGTGATAGAGCGTTGATTCAGTCTTGAAAACATTGGGAGTGTAATCCATTTCGGAAAACTTGAAGAATGACTGTAAACTCGCCTAGGTTTAGACAAGTCTTGAGCAATTTCTATTTTTAGAATGTTGATTTTCTTGCTCCAACGGACAAATTTTTTGAAAATTTTTCTGAGATATGGGTTTTGCTCATAAATTCATTGCAAGACAACCTAGATCGTCCATTTTTGAAAATTTTGAATTTTGCCTGAAAAAGCAGCAAACCCTAATTTCTTCAATTTTATTATTTTTCCCAAAAAAAGTTGGCACCTGGTTTTTGTTCAGAACAAGATTAGAAATGGACCCAGTTGATTAGATTTGCAAAACCCTGACGGTTGATCGAAAAAGCAGCCAACCCTAGGACCCAGATGGTTGGAAATTGAATGCACTGCTATTTTCACTAACATGCAAAATAAAAGCACTTGCTGCAATTTGATGAAGTTCTTGAAAAATTCTTCATAAGATTGAGACAAAAAGACCCAGATGACTGAAAAATGGAATGCCTTGGCCTTCTTGAAAAATTTAATTTTCTGGATGACAAAGCTTGAAAAGGCAAGGGTTTATGCTTGCTGGTCTGAAAAATCTGATGTAAAACCAGCAACTATGGATTCTTGAATCACAAAAATTCTTCAGACTTGCTACTCCAACTTTCTCCTCTAAATGCTACCTGCAAAAATAATGAAACATACATTGAAAAGAGGTGTTAAATAGGCTTTAGGGCTTGATTTAGGTTTTGCTTTCTTTTTGCTTTTATTTTCAAAACCCTAAATCTTAGCTCAATGCATTTGGACGCCATCCTTCTCCTTGCAATTTTGAAATTTTTTAAAATCTTGAAATTTTCTCTAAGGCATGAGAAGTTGGGCGCCCTTCTTCACCAGGGGCGCCCACTTTATCCAGTGTTAGCCAAAATTTTGGCATTTTCAACTTTTCTTCATTTTGACCTGCTACTTTGCCTCTGATTTCCCGTTGGCAGATTGACCCGACAGGCGAGCTGAAGGTTTCACGGCGGAGCTTGACTGATTCTGAGAAAGAAGTTCTGGAGGCACCTCTGGCAAAATCCTTCATTTCGACCTCCGAAATCATAAGTGCCTTTTCCTTCTAGGGGCGCCCATTTTGTCCAGAGCTAGCCATTTTCATGACCTTCAAATCATTAGCTCCTCTTCTACAGATGATTTCTCTGAATCTGGAGCTCCGAGCATCAGATCGACTGAAGACTATGCTCATCGCAAAGCTAACGACATATAAGGTGGGGTCTTCTGGGATGAACTTCGTCAAACAATGCATTTAAGGCCTTCAAAAGTTTGGGCGCCCATCTTGGCTGGGGGTGCCCACTTTTACCAGACTTAGTTTATTTTTTTCTTTTCCTGTGTTTGCTTCTGAAACTTCGTTCTCAGCCTTCGTCGGACCCCTGTTCAGCTCCTCGTATCTGGTGACTACGGACTCCGATTGACGTGTTGGATGTCTCGTTGGAAAGCTGAATCAATTGTGAAGAGATCTTGTTAGACACTCGTCTGCAGATTCATCTGTTAGGGCCCTTGAAAACTTGGGCGCCCTTCTTCACCAGGGGCACCCATCTTCTCCAAACTTAACCATTTTTCACGATTTTCGTATTCCAGTCTGAAATCTTCATTCTGAACCTTCGTCTTCGATCTGAATTTGTCGGAAGACGACCAGTCGAATATGCTGACGAAGACAGGCATCGCGAAGCTGGGCAAAATCAAAAGAGATTGGACACTTTAACAAACCCTAGCTGCTGAATTAGGCCCTTCAAAAAGTTGGGCACCCTTCTTGACTGGGGGTGTCCACTTAGTCAACACTTAGTCAAATTTTAATATTTTCAAATTCTTCACTTTGTTTTCCATGTGAATCCCTCCTGTTCGTCGTCAAATCCCGGATGACTGAATGATCTGTTGACTGCATCGTTGGATTCGCTGCGAAGCTGACAGAAAAGTGAGGAAGTCTGACTGGAGGTTTGAAACCCTAATTTTGACATCTGATGCTCTAAAAAGATGGGCGCCTTTTCTTCACTGGGGCGCCCATGTCTAGCAGTGTCAGAAAATTTTCATCATCTTTTCAACTTCTTCCTCGTTCTTTGCGCATGTTCATCATTGCATCTTTTGCTAAAAGTTTGAATGCTGAAACTGTCGCCTGGCAGCCGACTGACCTCCATTGATGACCTCGGAACTTCTGATACACTTCTGAAAAGCAAAATAGACCCAGTAGGGCAAAACTGATCTTTTTAAAATTCTGACTGCACCAGCCTAATATGGCCATATTTTGAGCCAATCAAAATCAGTTCGGACCCTGTCGGACCAACTTTCTATTTTTAGAAAGTTTTGCCAGATTCATTTCCAAAGAAACCCAGAAAAACCCAAAAAACGTTACTAATTTTAGAAAATTTCTAAAAATAGCAGTTTTCCTAAAATTTAGGGATGAAAAACTGAGATCTGGGTTTTGTTGATTAAGCTACTCTTAGCAGACCCAGATTGTTAGATTTTAAAAATTTTGCATTTTAACCCCTCATGGAAGACATGCATACCCAAATTTTGACCTTTTTGACTGATTTAACATGACTTTTACTCATTTCTTCAAAATATCTAAGTGTAACAAAAATTTTAATTTTGGGGTACAACAGGAGACATAAATTTGCCCTTATCGTGCAAGTGTGAATCCTAGATGAATCCACCAACGCCAACTAGGGAGGAATCTTTCACCACCAAAATTCGAACCCGTAGGAATTCCCACCTAGGGTTTCGGACTTTGAAGAGCTAGACCAAAATACAAACCCCAAATAAAATAATAATCCAGAATGATGAGAGAATGAGTTCTCATGTCCTTTTATAACACCTTTTAGGGTTTTGAAATATGCTAACCAATTTTTTTCGATAGAATTACACAACATAAACCAGCACTAGCCAACTAGATTAGCATTAGCATCAAACTGAAAACCAAGCTTAAAAGAAACTCAACGCCAAGAATGCACATTCAATCCCAATGAAGGAGAGGTGTTGTCATATGGCGGAGCAACTAATGAACAATACTTGAAAATGGAACAAACTCAACGTCAAGAATATGCACTCAAGATCCCACTGAGGGCGAGGTGCTAACATATGACAGAGTGATTGATTGAAAACTAAAAACTAATAGGCAGATAACCAGCCATAAGAGAATTTCCACGCTACCACCAAACAGTGGGGGGAAAAGACTACAATTAAAACACTTCGTCTGCTACGGCAAACATCCACTTATGAGTGGGGATTCACCACTTGAGAGTGGGCACAAGAGTAATACAAATCCAATTATCCACACTAGCGGTAAACCATCCAGGGGTACTAATGTGAAATTAAAGATAAAATTGCAGCAATAAAGAACTAGGACAGTACTACTGTTTATAGTCTTACAATATGGAAAAAGAGCTGCAAATTACATGAAAATTAAAATAGATTCAATGTACCATGATACTAGATGATTCCATGTTAGACATCAACAATAAATGATGAAGAAAGGACTGGAGATTCAAACTTAAACAAGTCTGATGTAAAATAACAATTCTGGAAATTCTGATCAACAACTGTGAAATTCAAAAAAATATTCACAACTCGCTCAAAATACCTCTGTTTTGTGTGAAACAAAAACCAATGAGCTACTGGAAGATAGGTGCCCAACATCAGATGAAGAAATAGCAACAAAAACTCATAATTTAATTCTTACACGAATCCCAATGCAGCAAGAATGGTACGGCCTTCATGAAGGGCAATTTTGACAAGTAAAAATCAACAACTCAAAATTAAAATCTGAAACTCTCCAAAGATGGTCGCCTTGGGCGTAGGAATGGATTGGAAAAGTACCCACAAGCAAATTAAATTCACACAAAAAGTTGTATGCAAAAACCACTTTCAGCTGTGACTGCATCAGCAACTTCAAAACTGGAAATATCATTAAAAACTTCAACTGTTGAGCTCAATCTGCTAGTCTGGATGAGAAGCAGCAATGAAAACCAACTAAGTGTTGTATTTCAAACACGAAATTGGATTGAAAATAGGAGGTAAGCATCCCTCGAAGTAAAAACCAAGTTGTCATTTCGACAGCATAACATTAGCATAAATTCATGGATCCGAAAAGCTGGAACAAGGCATTCATTTTATAGAAAAATAGAAGACACTTCAATTTCCCAAGAAGGTACGCCAAGAGTCACCAATGACTATTCAAATTTCCAAAAATATTCTAACTTCTCACTATGGCATCCACTTTATCAAGGCACATTAAAAATTTATTTTAAAATAATATCTCCAAAGAAAAGGCGTCCACTTTTTCCCAAGGCATTAAAGATTTAATAATATTTAATTCTTATGAAGGCAGCCCCCTTCAAGACCAACTTTTAAGAACAACATAAAGTTATTTCCCTAGGCCAAGGGGGTCAACTGCAAATTATAACATTAATGCCTTTATTCATGAAAATCACCAATATAAAGTTTTCAGAAGCCAAAACTTGAACTCATTTAATTGCTCCAACTGAAAATGAACACCTAAAGACTGAAAACTGCATTCTGCCAAAAATAGAATTTACTATAAATAGTAAACTCCCTGAAATGCCATAGAACCTCCGAAGAAGGAAACCTTAATTTTACCTCAAACAAGCCTACGGGTTTCTAGAAATAGGCTAAACCCAAATGAAGAGCCAATGGCCAAAATAGGGACATTACAGGTTTTCCCACTAAAACCACTTAATACTTTATGATAAAGTGACTATTAATTTATCCTTAAAATATTCTCCAATGTCACTTTATAAACTTTTTAATATAATTATTTAATATCACCTATATAATTTGCACTTTTTGCTAGGCAACATTAAATAATTTAATTTAATTAACTAATATTCATTAGGCGGGATGGAAAAAGGGGACATTATAGTCCTCCCTTTTGTAATGTCCCCTTCTCATCAGTGATCTGTTATGACACTCATCAGCCTATTCTAGAAGCCTGTAGGCGTGTGTTTGGAAAAATTAGGGTTTCCAGTTCAAAGGTTCTGTGGTTTTTCTGGGGGTTTACTATTTATAGTAAATTATAATTTTGGCAGTATGCACTTTCAATCTTCAAGGTCTTCATTTTTAGTTGGAGCATCTAATGCAATTCAAGTTGGACTTCTAATGGTTTAATTTTGGAGAATTAAGGCATTAATGTTATAAGTTTCAGTTGACCCCTTGGCCTAGGAGAACAACTTTAAGCTGTGTTTAAAAGAGGGACTTGGAAGGGGGATGCCTTCTTCAATTATTAAATATATTTTAATTATTGCCTTTTTCCTTGGTAAAAGTGGATGCCACTTTTAAAAGAGATACTTTTAAAATAAAGTGAAATTCATAATATGCAAAAAGGGACGCCATCTTGAGAAGTTGATTGTTTTTGGAAATTTGTAAAGACTCCTATGTCTTTTGGTGTGCTTTCTCGGGAATTTGAAGAGTTATGTAAGCTTCTATTTAATAAAGGTTTTTGCTCCAGCTTTGGATCCATGAATTTATGCTAATGTTATGCTGTCGAAATGACAACTTGGTTTTTACTTCGAGGGATTCTTACCTCCTAGTTTCAATCCAATTTCGTGTTTGAAATACAACACTTAGTTGGTTTTCATTGCTGCTTCTCAATCAGACTAGTAGATTGTGCTCAACAGTGAAGTTTTTAATGATATTTCCAGTTTTGAAGTTGTTGATACAGTCACAACTGAAAGTGGTTTTTGCATACAGCTTTTTGTGTGAATTTAATTTGCTTGTGGGTACTTTTCCAATCCATTCCTACACCCAAGGTGACCATCTTTGGAGAGTTTCAGATTTTAATTTTGAGTTGTTGATTTTTACTTGTCAAAATCGCCCCTCATGAAGGCCGTACTGTTCTTGGAGGCTTTGGAATTCGTGCCAGAAATATATGTGCAGTTTTGTTGCTGTTTGATGATCAAAATATGTTCACCTACCTTCTAAAAGAATACAACAAAAGACGGCACTCAATTTGGAGGTGAATTGAGTGAGTTATGAATATTTCATTGGTTTTCATAGTTGCTGATTAAGAAAATCCAGAACTCTTTTTTTATATCAGATTCATATATTTTCTGTTTGGTCATAATTCTATCATTGGAAAGGAAAATGAACATCAAAGAATTCACTCTTCTCTTCTAGTCTTATTTCTCTATCATTGTAATACATGTTTTTGCAATCTTTCGAATTGTAAGGTTTTGATTAGTAGTACTAATCCAACCTATGTTATTGCTGCAACTACTTGTTTAATTTTCAATTAATTACCCTTGGACGGTTTACCACCAGTGTGGAGAAAGAACTTGTTATATCATTGTACCCACTTTCAAGCGGTGAATCCCCACAATTCTATGGATGCCCGCCGCAACAGATGAATTAAATTTGTTGTAGCTTCATGGCTAGTTATCCGCCTACTAGTTTCAATTTTAATTAATCACTCCGTAATATGTTAGCACCTCGCCCTCAGTGGGATCTTGAGTGCACATTCTTGACGTTGAGTAGTTTCTTTCAAGTACTATTCTTTTATTTCTCTGCCATATGACAACACCTTTCCAACATTTGGATTGAGTGTGCATTCTTGGCGTCGAGTTCCTTTAAGCTTGGTTTTCAGTTTGATGCTAATGCTAACCCAGTTGGCTATTGCTGGTTATGTTGTGTAATTCCTTCGAAAAAATTGGTTAGCATATTTCACCTTCCCCGAGATTGCTTGCCCTCGAGCAGTCTGTAACTGCATACCATCCCAACTACCACAACACCGGAAGCCAAAGCAAAATACCAACTGCACCTGACCAAAAACCACCCGGATCCCAAATGAACCTGTAGAATGCTCCATCAATTAACCTCTGAATGCAGGTGAATCCCAAGACGCTAACAAGCTTTGTCAATCGCTGAAGCCATCCACCCAACATTAAAATTCCTAGATCCCAAATCTGAAATTCATCCTCATGTAAATTGTGCACAGGGATCTTCTCCACTTGTTGTTTCTTGAATTCAGTCATCCAAGAACACAAAATGTTTTTGGGTGCAACAATTAATGGTCTGTCATCTTGGTACTTGGTCAAAAAGCTATGAATTAAAACCATAACCTCATCATGCAAAATCCAAGTAATATAGTGATAAGTCTCATGCATCATAACTATCCATGGGTGTATTCCACCTGGGTCCCATAGACAAATTGGAAGTACATCAATCTCAACCCCTGCTGACTTCCATTGTGTAGAAACCCCTTGTTTCCCCTAATTCTGAATCTGACAGTTTGTCCGATCTTTTCTGAAGTTTTTGAGTTTTTGACGTTTCTAGGGTTTTAAGCAATAAATGAAGATGGCGATTTTTGCAAGTAATACAAAATAAATGCAATAAAATAGTATATCTCGGAGAACTACAAAATCTTTAACAAATACTGAAGCTTGTCCAATATATATTCTTCTGAATGTGATTACAAAAATAACCCAGATACATGCAAATGAGAAAACAATAATTTTTACTAAAAACCTGGAATCAGCAGCTTGCTGGTAAAAGACCTGAGATGGTACGGCTGCATGCAAATGCTCTTCTCCCTCTTTCTGATGTTCCCGAACCAAGCCAGGTAAAAGTGCGCCCCTGTTAGTGATGAGAAACTGGAGTGAAGTAGGGCGCTTTTGCATTGATGAAAAGAGACGTCCTCTTTCTGCTGGTACGGACTTTTGCTGCAGATTGGTACGGCTGGTGACAACAGCAATTAATTCAAATTAAGTGAACAGCCTTTGATGAATCTCCAATAGTCTCTGAAATAGGCGCTTGAACTGGAGAAGATGTGAATCTAGAAGAATGGCGTTTCCCCTTCCAAAACAAAATGTACGGCTTCCTTCTATAGTACGGCCCAGTACAGCAGTACGGCCTTTTAAGAACAGCAGCAATGAACATGAAGCACGTCCCTCTGTCTACACTGCCTATTCTTTGTGATATAATGCGCCTCTGGAGATAAATGTGTTCTGAAAGCAAAAACCCACTCAAGAACTCTGTAAGCATTTACTCTCTGAAGACCAATGGTACGGCCAGAAGTACAAAACAGCAAGTACAAAGTACGGCCTTCCTCAAATCAATGCTTGAATCCTCTGAAAGGTGCGACTTGAAGAATGGATGACTTCAGGATAAAAACTAATGCTGAAGCTCTGTGAATGATAAACCTCTGGTGTTTAAATCAACTGTGATGTTCTGTAATTCCTCCTGTATGAAGAAATCCCACAACTGGCAGTAGATCAGGTGTCATTTCACACCCTCTGAACTGTTCCGATGGAGATGGCTCGTTCTCCAACGAATTTCGAACTCAAACCCTAAGGTCTTCGTCCTCCGGAAAAGACTGGAAAATTTCCTGTTTCTCAAATGTCATAATGGCTCTCTTTCCAATGCAAAACCTTTATTCTTCTCAAAAGGGCGAATTCCTTAATAATAGGGATTATTAAAATATTGACTTTTAATTCTTTAATTATTTTCAATAGTGTCCGTCAAATATTTTAATATTAAATTAAACGTCAACTGGCCCCTTTTAATGTTGGGCGCACCCCTCAAGGCAATCACTTAAGTTATAATTAAAAATTATAACTTTATAATATAATCATTAATTAATTAATATTTAATCAATGTAATTAAATATTAATATTTCTCCCGTTACTTATCCGTTTCCTGTTCCGTCTGATGCTGACGAACTCTGAAGTGATTCCGGATGCTGCCGAAGCCATACTGCTAAAAATAGCAGTGGTCCCACACTGCCTGCCAGGAACTGCTAAAAATAGCAACTCCGCAAAAAGTCTCCGATCGAGCCCAAACGAAAGCCAATCGATCAAAATTGCCAATCTGAAGCTGAGCCAAGCTTCGAAACGACCCTCTAACCACTCAGTCAGCCTACGAGGGTCTCATGATAGGCCAATCTCACGATCACTGATGCTCGCCAAAAATGGGGACATGACAGTCCGCCCTCCCTAAAATTGCTTGACCCCAAGCAATCTCAACTGCAAACAAACTCCAATCCTCGGAAGGCCCCAAAAGGAAAACTATGTAATGTCCCACACATCTCGAACTATCTCCTGTAGCAGCATCAAACTCAACTGCGCAACCAATGCCTGGATCCCAAACCCAGCGTAAAAGTCTGTCGTGACGGTCCTCCTCAGGCTGCCACTGCGCTCTATGGCCTCCAACTTCACCATGCTGAGAGTTGTGAAGTGACCCATTGGGACCCATCCCATACTCGATGCCAAATCTGTCGCCACCGGGATCCCAATACAATCTGAATCCACATCCATCCGTCATGCAGAGATAAAATCTCCTAGAAGCATCTACTGTCCTGCATCTCTCCCTGTCTTCTGCTAAATGCTCATGGATGTGATAACTGTCCAAACCATCATGCCAACTAACACCATAGTCGCCCTGTAACCATGTACCTGTATGAAAAATCTGCGACATAGAAGTATCAAGCCATGTCGAATACATATCGGCATGATAGATGACTGACTGCGGCCCCTGCAAGTAATACCCCACAAACCGCTGGTACCTGCATCCGCTAATCCCATCTTGTGAAGATGGTAACTCTGCACACAATAATGAATTACTCCCCTCAACTGTACCGAGAGAATCACCCTGTGTACAAGTATGGTGCACCGAATCATGTACAGGTGGATCAAAGACAAAACTATAAGCACTCCGCACCGTGTACACCTCGTTAAACTCCTTTGTGAGTCTTGTTCGGAATTGCGATGCACTGGAACAATCCCAAACACTACGATCATCACCCAACTCAGAACTAACATCAAAAGTACGATCAGCATCCAACTCGAAGAGTGGGTTATCATAGATTACCCCACCATCAAATTCAAACAATGGATTGTTTACAAACTGCACAATGACTTCCTTCTGATCGGAATCATCCATCTCTGAATCGCTGGAATAATAAACTGAGTTGTACTCCTGACTAGGCTCAAATAGCTGCTGGTCATAGTCAACTGTATCGGATGACAAGATTGATTTGCTTCCAGAAGAGGGAAACAAATCAACACAAGTACCAATCTCCCAACTGGATGAGACTCTGAGAATCTGCGGTGAAGATGGACAAGTATCAAGGGTTGTCACACAACTCTCAAGTGAATCAACAACCATGTCACAGGAACTAACAATAATCTGCCCTGCATCACCTATCACGGGACTAATCTCATGAGAACCGGGTGCAATGCGAGACTCACTGCTACTCTCATCAAGTGCACTCATCCTACCCGTATCAATTGCTCCTGTGACCGTGCTGGATGTAACCACATCTTCAACATCTCCCTCTCGGCTATGAACCATGGGTGTATACTCCTCACCAACCGCTTCCATGCAAGACTGAATGATATCCAAAGGTGGTGAAGACTGTGCTAACCTCAACGCCACGGTAAGCCTCTCAATCTGTAACTGTGACTCACGAAGAGCCAACTGGGTGCTCTGCAATGAATCCATAGTCACCTCACGCTCATGAGTGAGCTCATCGATCCGCTCCTCTTTTCCCTTCCATGCATCATAACAAATGCAATCCCACTCGAGAAGGAAATCTCTGTCCGCAAGTAGCTTAAGGTAGTTTTGTTTCATCGTTCCAATTGCTTCTCGGAGTGCATGTATCACTGCAAGGGAAAAACCACTATCACCGTGCTCATCTGTCGAAGGACTCCAACTGTAGGTAGTCAACATCTGACGAGCAACGTCAAAATGCTCAAGGGCGGTGGTAATCATAGTGTCATCCACATGTAGTTGCCCAATCAAATGATGAGGATTCGGAAGCTTACGACCCCCATACACGTTTTCCGGTTCACCATATGCACTATGATATGACGCTGATCCGTCATCACTCACCTCATGATCTGCAGCATCGTGTGTGCTCTCAACCCTGCACACCTCAACATCCAAGGTACTGCTGCTCTGTACCTCGAAAGACGGCTCAATTGGTACGGTAGAAGTTGCTGGTCTGACAGTATCCTCACATGCTTCTACTCCAACAGTGACCGCATGCTCATCCAACGCATGATCCTGGGATTCCATATCAACATATGAATCCTCTGGCTCGTTTTCAAAGGTCTGATCCGAAAAATCAGACTCGCCATGATATAAATTATCAACACCAAATGCTTCTCTAGTAACCAACTCTACAGTTTCTTCGTGTAACAACTCAGTAGGGTTACTTTGCATGTGTGAAACCGCCGTTGTGTCATGCTCACACAACGTTTCACCATTGCTGTCATAAAAATCAGAAGTACCCTTCAGGGCAGAAATTTCTTGGGTCATCTCATGCAAGGACGATGTAGGTAAGCCATTACCCGAAGCTGTGCTAGTGTACTCATGGATCAAATCAGCACTTTGATCGAATTCATCACACAAATTTCTGCCTACTTCATAGGGATTTGAAGATACCAAATCACTCTCATGAAGAATTGTATAATCATCAGATGTAGATTCTCTATCCTTTCCCGGTGTAAACAATTCGCGAGCTATAGTAAGATATTTCTGTTTTTCGAACTCCGTCTTATGGCAAAGACTCGGGTGCACATCCACGTAACTCACGAAAGACAATTTTTCTTTAATCTTCTGAGGTAGATTGCTATACTCCCGAAACATGCTAATCACTTCTCCTTTTGTGCTCTGCGGTGTCCTGTCAATGGTAATCCTCCCACTAATCTCAGGTAATTCTAACTGCCACTCGTTGTTCGCTGCCCTAAGTGTACCGGCGAACAAACCCTCATACCTTTCACCTGGTGTATCCTCAATGGGCTCCTGCCTCGTGAAGGTGGGCCTCGTAGGCCTATCCGCTGTCCGTGACACTGACCTAGGAGCTATCCGCGAACCTGTAACACTTCTGTCATCGTCACGAGGTGGTGACGATCTCCTCGGAGTATCCAGTCTCTGAAGTGCAACTGCCACCTGCTGTAATACTCTATTTGACCGCCGTTGACTTGCACTAAGTTCTCTGAGTGCATGCAAGACCTCTGCACGGTTCTGACCTCCGTTATTGTAAGGAGTCTCTGTTCTAAGATCAACTGTTCTATCAGCCCTGTAATACCTGTCAGTTCTGTCAGCCATGTTTCCCGGCTGCCAGATCGAACCCTGTTGCCTGTCAACCAAAGCTCGCCTGTATGAATAATACCTGATAAAACCCTAACTGTTCCGGCTGCAGAAGACGGCTAAACCCTCAGGATGGCAAGATTTAGCTCTGATACCACTGTAGAAACCCCTTGTTTCCCCTAATTCTGAATATGACAGTTTGTCCGATCTTTTCTGAAGTTTTTGAGTTTTTGACGTTTCTAGGGTTTTAAGCAATAAATGAAGATGGCGATTTTTGCAGGTAATACAAAATAAATGCAATAAAATAGTATATCTCGGAGAACTACAAAATCTTTAACAAATACTGAAGCTTGTCCAATATATATTCTTCTGAATGTGATTACAAAAATAACCCAGATACATGCAAATGAGAAAACAATAATTTTTACTAAAAACCTGGAATCAGCAGCTTGCTGGTAAAAGACCTGAGATGGTACGGCTGCATGCAAATGCTCTTCTCCCTCTTTCTGATGTTCCCGAACCAAGCCAGGTAAAAGTGCGCCCCTGTTAGTGATGAGAAACTGGAGTGAAGTAGGGCGCTTTTGCATTGATGAAAAGAGACGTCCTCTTTCTGCTGGTACGGACTTTTGCTGCAGATTGGTACGGCTGGTGACAACAGCAATTAATTCAAATTAAGTGAACAGCCTTTGATGAATCTCCAATAGTCTCTGAAATAGGCGCTTGAACTGGAGAAGATGTGAATCTAGAAGAATGGCGTTTCCCCTTCCAAAACAAAATGTACGGCTTCCTTCTATAGTACGGCCCAGTACAGCAGTACGGCCTTTTAAGAACAGCAGCAATGAACATGAAGCACGTCCCTCTGTCTACACTGCCTATTCTTTGTGATATAATGCGCCTCTGGAGATAAATGTGTTCTGAAAGCAAAAACCCACTCAAGAACTCTGTAAGCATTTACTCTCTGAAGACCAATGGTACGGCCAGAAGTACAAAACAGCAAGTACAAAGTACGGCCTTCCTCAAATCAATGCTTGAATCCTCTGAAAGGTGCGACTTGAAGAATGGATGACTTCAGGATAAAAACTAATGCTGAAGCTCTGTGAATGATAAACCTCTGGTGTTTAAATCAACTGTGATGTTCTGTAATTCCTCCTGTATGAAGAAATCCCACAACTGGCAGTAGATCAGGTGTCATTTCACACCCTCTGAACTGTTCCGATGGAGATGGCTCGTTCTCCAACGAATTTCGAACTCAAACCCTAAGGTCTTCGTCCTCCGGAAAAGACTGGAAAATTTCCTGTTTCTCAAATGTCATAATGGCTCTCTTTCCAATGCAAAACCTTTATTCTTCTCAAAAGGGCGAATTCCTTAATAATAGGGATTATTAAAATATTGACTTTTAATTCTTTAATTATTTTCAATAGTGTCCGTCAAATATTTTAATATTAAATTAAACGTCAACTGGCCCCTTTTAATGTTGGGCGCACCCCTCAAGGCAATCACTTAAGTTATAATTAAAAATTATAACTTTATAATATAATCATTAATTAATTAATATTTAATCAATGTAATCAAATATTAATATTTCTCCCGTTACTTATCCGTTTCCTGTTCCGTCTGATGCTGACGAACTCTGAAGTGATTCCGGATGCTGCCGAAGCCATACTGCTAAAAATAGCAGTGGTCCCACACTGCCTGCCAGGAACTGCTAAAAATAGCAACTCCGCAAAAAGTCTCCGATCGAGCCCAAACGAAAGCCAATCGATCAAAATTGCCAATCTGAAGCTGAGCCAAGCTTCGAAACGACCCTCTAACCACTCAGTCAGCCTACGAGGGTCTCATGATAGGCCAATCTCACGATCACTGATGCTCGCCAAAAATGGGGACATGACACATTGTGCCACTCTAATAACCAATGGAACCCAAATGAGCCAAGTGTCAAATTCTTGATTCTAGTAACAACTATCCGAATAAAACAAAGTAGGAGACTTTCAAGTGTTGGGTTCATCACCTATAATCGAAAATATATCATACCAGAGTGGACTAAATAATCCCTTGTCCAACCCACCTCTATGTGTCATCAATGACATGGTCAAATCATGTGTATGTGGGCTGAAAGTAAACTGATGAACACACCTCACCATGCAATCGAGGTGAAATTCACCTATCTGAGTCAATGGAATCCCAAAGTAGTCATGAGGATTCCCTACTTCACTACCATCATCAGAAGATGACCCATGACTTAGAGCATGCTAGAGAGAACTGGCAACAACACCATCAACTCCCTCTGCAACCCTGATGCCAAGGTTTCTATCTAAAAGCAATTGCAAGTACCTTGATCTTATGTCTTCAAGGCCACGCTTGACTGTCTGCAAACTCGAGGCCTTAACTCCTTCCTGTGGACCTTCTTGTCCCTCTTCAAAATCAATTTTCCAAAGGAGATAATCGATGAGTTTGTCACATCGAAGCGAAACAAGGTTTGCTCAACCTTATCTTCAGAAACCTGCAACTATTTCTTCCATTCGTGCGTCTCATTAGGCCAATGCTCACAATCAATTGCATAGAATGAATTTTTTTATTTGCTTTTAGGAGTAAGAAATAAACCATCATGAATGTCATGTTCCTCACAAGATGATGACCTACAAATCTCCTAAAAATAAGATGGAACAACGCTATGATCCAACATACCAATCTCAAAAGAAACCATCTTCTACTTACAAGGTTGTCCAATAACTATCTCTACATTACCAATGTAGAGCCTTGTACCCATAATATCATTTTCCTGAACCTATAGCCAAGACTGGGGTGTCCGCGTCATCAACAATCCACCCCACTTTCAGTGGTCTCCTATGGATGTGAAAGATGCCCAACACTAGCGCATAGAAACACATACCAACCTCATCCAAGCCGCTGGTATCAATCAAAACAGCACCATGCAAACTGGGAATCATATCTATGATGGAGCAAAAGGCATCTCCAATGTCATATGATGAAAACGACTCATCCTCAAACCAATCTCTGACACCAAGGTGGCGACTCTAGTCCCTCATATCCATCCAAAAAGGTGTTGTCCTCAAAGTGTACCCTGAAAACTCTCTAACCAACAAAGTAGGAAAGCCATCAATCAACAAAGTAGAAGGTAGTAACCAATGGGTTAGGGCTGGAATACTCCTGCCCTCATCCATAACTCCACCAAATGACTCCATGACATGAGTCACCTGTCCTGAAATCAAGGAAGCCTCATAGCCGTGCTTGACCAACACAAGAGGCACTTCACTCCCATCATGTGTGTCACCATTATCCTCATGAGATATAGCTGTCATAGACAATTGATTCTTTGCTATATGTGATGAACATTGAGCCAAACTTAACTCCAAGCAAATCTCATCAACATGGATCTTGGATTCTTGAAGGGCCATCTGAGTGCTCTACAAAGAATCCCTAGTAACCTCAAGCTCGTGAGAGAGATTATCAATTTCCACTTCTTTCCCTCAATGCATCTAAATATATTTTAGCAAGTTTGAGGATATGGTCATGATCTGAAAGATGTAAGTAGTATGATTTCATTGCCACCAGACCTTGTTTGATTACTTGTAAACTATTCTAAGAAGATTCTTCTTCAATTCCTTTTTGTCTTCTTTCAAGTTGAACCTTCCAAAGGTGATCTTCAATTAGTTTGTGAACTCTTTTACAATGATGCAACAATTTTATCTTCACTTAACTTCAATTGGTTCTCCAAATTGTGTGAACTATCCAACTTATGAACAACTTCTGCTTCAAATGAAGAAGCATCAAATTGACAAATTGTTCTTAAAGCACTTAAGTCACACAACTATCTTTTTCTATGTTATCATCCATACACACTTGCTGATTTGGAACTAGGGCAGTGCTAGTCCCACATACAAAATCATCATCAATACCCTCATTAGGTATTATAACACAAGATGGGGCTCAACTTGCTCTTTGTACTCATCATCCAACTCAGCTAATTCACTAGATGATGGCCTATTTTCTTCCTGTAGAGAAAGTGGAATGTGTACACCAAATGAGATTAGTTCTTTTATAGACAACTTGTAATATCCCCTCTCCAGTCAGTGGATTGGGAATTAGGGTTAGCCTATGACATTGATTCTCGTAGCCTAATGAGATGTTTAGGGGACCCTTTGGAGGGTATTCAGGTTCGTCAATAGGCTTGGGGTAATCAGTTCAACATATATAGTTCAGTGTTTCAGTATTTTGGTTGATAGGCATTATGGAGGCAGTTCTAGAGTACAGTGTTCATACTTACTATTTATAGTAAGTGATACCAAGATCACCACACTAGCAGTTGGAGATTGTGTTTGGATCACTCTCAGAGGCTATTGCCAGATCACTATTGAGAGTTAGTAATTTAATTAAGTTATTAAAATCAAATTACTTTAATAATATTAATTATTAAAGTCACTTTATAATTTCATGTTGTGACTTTATAATTTAATGTTATATAGTGACTTTTAATAAAGTATTATTATTTTAATAGTACTTTATCAAATATTTTATTAAAAGTCAATTATATTAAAAGGGGCAACAATTTAATATTATTTCAAAAGCCTAATTGCCAAAAGTTGGCATTGGAATTTGAAGAAGGATAAAATGGCCAAAAGAAGTCATTTGAGGCATTCATTCATATTGTTTATTTTACAAAATGGAGAAAGATGAGCAAAAGGGTTTGTGTAATGTCCCCTTCCTAGACAGTACAGTTGATTTAGGGGTTAGCCTATTACTTAGACCTTCGTACGCTGACAGATGTGATTAGAAGGTCACTTGAGGTAGTTATCAAACGTTTGGGAACATTACTCCAGCAGTTGTTTTAGGTTTGGGCCTTAGCAGACACTTTCTGAGTGATTTATAGATATAGTAAGTCAGGCAGGCAGGAGTTGCTATTTTTGGTAGGGCACCTGATTCAGTTGGCCAACTTAGTTTCAACCCGGTTTGATGATTTGATGAGCAAACA
>VDFB02328395.1:0-10076 GCA_007258455.2 Sequoia sempervirens
GAACTTCACTACATCACTGACAACCTGCAACTTATTTTATTACAATTTTCTCAATATCCTCGACATATACAGCCTTAAAGACATTAATGTCAATAGTGTTGACATCAATGGCAACCACATGTTAGCAACATCCAACACATCAAAATCCTACACAATGTGTCTAGTGTGCTTAACCATGTATCATGGTTAGCAATATTTATGATAGTGTGTTTTTATTATATTAGTTTTATTTTAAGTTTTATTGGTGTATGTGTCATTGAGTTGTATAGGTTTTATTTGAGTTTCTAATGAGACTATATATGTCATAGAGATTGTATGGATTTTGTTTGAATTTTGTATCAAACTCCTACCATGTGTTCTTAGTGCACTTGTTTATTCATCATGGTTTTAGTGACATTTACTCTTCTACATGATGATTGTATGGATTTTGTATGAAGGGTTGAATGACATATATTTTATTTGTTTGTATGGATTTTTTTGAATTTAATAATGACACATGTGTCATTGAGTTGAATGGCTTTTGTTGCACTTTTTTTCTACCCTCTTCATGCCCTTTGTTTCCCCTCCCCATGCCTCTTTTAGACTGTCACATATTGTGTGTATCTTAATTTCATGACAAATTTCAGATTTGTGTAAGTTATTTATTTACTTTATAGTACTATGGTGGAACTAATATTTATATCTTTTTCATGCTACAGATAAAATTCTTCATCAGGCCGAGGAAATGATCAAGGATTAAACCAAGATAGGAAGAGAAAGAAGCTAAGAATGCAAAGAAAGTAGCAAATATGAGGGAACTTTGTGAGAAGAGGAAATTAGACACGATAGTCAAAAAGACATGCCAATTGAAGAGGAGCCTCAACCATCAACGAGAGATATGGTATTGGTAGCATAAATGGAACGAATGCAAAACCTTTGTGCTATGAGAGAATTTAATACAATAGTTGGAGACACGTCCTCTATAGGATCATGTAGGGCCCCTCTACAATAGCCTCTCTCAATTTTTGATATCTCTGAGCCGCTTGCCTGTGGTGTACAGTTTTCAGTTGATAGAAAAAGTGTCAAATGCATGTAGTATAAAGTTGCAAGGTGGTGCAATTTTCATTTTTTTTTGTTTTGCAACTAAACCAATAGTTCCAATGCATCTGGATGGGTAGGTTTACACTATTCAAGGTCCTATTTCACATCCTAACATGCCAGAACAGTTTGAGCTACATTGCACCAACGATATCTCTTAAGAGACCAAAGTGCAAAAAGGAAAAAAACTTTGATGAGGTGTTACTCAGAAACCATGGCACTTAGAAACATTGTGTTTGAAGTTATGGGATCATGTAGAGCCCCTCTACAATAACCTCTCTCAATTTTTGATATCTCTAAGTCATTTTCTCGTGGTGTGTAGTTTTCAGTTGATGGAAAAAGTGTCAAATGCAATGTAAAGTTGCAAGGTGGTGTAATTTTTGTTTTATTCATCGTGCGACCAAACTGATAGTTCCAATGCATATGTATGGGTATTTTTATGCTAGGAAAGGTCTTTTTTTGCACCCAAACATTCCAAAACAATATGAGCTACATTGCACCGATGATATCTCTTAAGAGACCAAAGTGCAAAAAGATAGAAAACTTTGACGAGGTGTTGCTCAGAAACCGTAGCACTTAGAAACATTTTTTTTGAAGGTACAAGATCATGTAGGGCCCCTCTAAAATAACCTCTCTCGGTTTTTAATATCTCTGAGTCACTTTACCATGGTGTGTAGTTTTCAGTTGATGGAAAAAGTGTCAAATGCATGTAGTGTAAAGTTGCACGGTGGTGTAATTTTCATTCTATTCATCATGCAACCAAATCAACAATTCCAATGATTCTAGATGGGTAGTTTTATGCTAGGAAAGTTCTTGTTTCACACCCAAACATGCCAGAATAGTTTGAGCTACATTGCACTGGCAATATCTCTTAAGAGACCAAAGTGCAAAAAAGAAGTAAACTTTGATGCAGTGTTTCTCAAAAACTTTGGTACTTAAAAACATTTTGTTTGAAAGTGTGGGATCATGTAGGGCCCCTATACAATAACCTCTCTTGGTTTTCAATATCTATGAGTTATTTTCCCATGGTGTGCTATTTTTAGTTGATGGAAAAAGTGTCAAATGCATGCAGTGTAAAGTTGCAAGGTGTACTTTTTGTTATGGTTTTTGTGCGATCAAACCACCAATTCCAATGCATATGGATGGGTAGTTTTATGCTAGGAAAGGTCCTATTTTTCACCCAAACATGCTAGAACAATCTGAGCTACATTGCATCGGTGATATCTTTTAAGAGACCAAAGTGCAAAAAGGCAGCAAACTTTGACGAGATGTTACTCAGAAACCATGGAACTTAAAAAAATTATGAATGAAGGTAAAAGATCACATAGGGCCCCTCTACAATAAATTCTCTCAGTTTTCAATATCTCTGAGTCATTTGTCTGTGGTGTGCAGTTTTTTAGTTGATGGAAAAAGTGTCAAATGCATGTAGTGTAAAGTTACAAGGTGGTGTAATTTTTGTTCTATTCATCGTGCGACCAAACCGATAGTTCCAACGTGTTTGAATTGGTAGGTTTACACTAGGTAAGGTCCTATTTCACATCCAAACATGTTAGAACAATCTGAGCTACATTACACTAGCAATATCTCTTAAGAGACCAAAGTGCAAAAAGGTAGCAAACTTTGACAAAGTTTTTCTTAGAAATTTTGGCAGTTAGAAACATTTTGTCTGAAGGTACAAGATCATGTAGGGCCCCTCTACAATAACCTCTTGATTTTCAATATCTCAGATTCATTTTCCCATGGTGAAAATTTTTCTGATGCCCCAAAAACCATCAAATGTATGTATTGTAAAGTTGCAAGGTAGGCTACTTTTTGTTTTGTTCTTCGTGGGGCCAAACTGTTAGCGCCAACACATCTAGGTGGGCACATCTACACTAGGCATGGCCACTTCCCTTCATTACAAAATGGTCATAGTCTTTCCTATTCAAAGTGTCACAACTTTTCAACTTTGAAAAGTCACAACCTAAATCATATCATCACTACTTGTGAGAACCTAAATTAATTTATTTGCTATATTGCATAAGGTTCTATTCTTAATTGAATTCTGTAATGATGTTATGGATGTCTTTCTCTCCCTTTTATGTTAGCTCTTATCAACCTCGAAGCATTTCGACATAACATTTTTAACCTTTTTCATAATTTATAAGCATAAGGTAATCATAAATACACATGGAGTAATCTTGTTGAAGATACATCCAGTCATGAAGCAAATAAATAGATATACATAATACATGAAGTATGAGGCATACATGTGAATACATGTAATATGTGAAGTATACACAAGAAGTATGAAACATACACGTGAATACACATAGTACATGAAGTATACATAGGAAGCATGAAACATACATGTGAACACATGAAATATACACACGAAGCATGAAGCATACATGTGAACACATGAAGTATACACAGGAAGCATGAAGTATACACGTGAATACGCATAATACATGAAGTATACATAGGAAGCATGAAGCATACATGTGAATACACATAATACATGAAGTATACACAGGAAGCATGAAGCATACACATGAATACACATAATACATGAAGTATACACAAGAAGCATGAAGCATACACGTGAATACATGAAGTATACACAAGAAGCATGAAGCATACACGTGAATACATGAAGTATACACAAGAATCATGAAGCATACATGTGAATACATGAAGTATACACATGAAGCATGAACCATACATGTGAATACACATAATAAGTGAAGTATACACAAGAAGCAAGAACCATACATGTGAGTACATATAATACATAGGGTATACATAGGAAGCATGGGGCATTCACATGGAGATACGTGTGGCATGCCCCGATATACATAATAAGTATGGAAACATACATGTGAATACACGTAATAAATATATGCATAGGAGCATGAGAGCATACATGTGAACACATGAGTATACATAGGAAGAATGGAAGCTACACATGAATATGTGAAGTATACATAGGAAGCATAAGGCATACATGTAAATACATGTAATACATAGAGTATACACATGAAGCATGAAGTATACACAAGAAGCATAAGAAACATACATGTGAATACACATAACATGGGGTTTACTTAGGAAGCATAGGCGTACGTGAACACTTGGATTTTTAAACTTTATAAAGGAAGAGTGCATATAATACACTTGGATTTTAAATATTTGAAATAAACCATCTACAAATATCCATTGAATCATGTATTTATAATGAAAATATGGGCACCATGAATAAAAAAGATGTGCATTAACCAAAGATGTCGATATAAGTATAACATATATACAAAAAAGCCATATAGGCTTACAAGAATACCATATAGGAATACAATGTCAAGTATATGCAATACAAAATATATGTACAAAAATCCCATATGGGCATATAATAAAGGACCCCAATCATGAGCAACCTTTGTTGTCAGAGGGATGGAGATGTGTATGACATAGGTTTGCTTCGAACTCAAGGGTTGCTCCTCCTATTTAGTTCTTCATGGAGCTTTAGCTATTACAATAAAAGTATAGACATTAATATATAGAAATTACATTATAAAAAATCAAATATTTAATAAAATAATCACTTACCATCGCCAGATGATCTCTCTTCTCAATCAAAACATCTACATGCTCAGGTTGTGGTGTTCTAAAGTCATATAGAAACCATCCAAATAGAAATTAAACTAAAACTCAATAATCATTTGAATTTTCAATAATAAACAACTATAACAACAAATGTAATTTGAAATTTACTAGTCTACCTCATACCGTCATCAAAGGCATTGAGCTTTCAATTGCAGAAGACACACCATGCTCTAATTCCCTATGAACATCAGGAGGCATCTCCGCTTGCATCATCTGAAAATAAAATAATTCAATTACAAAAACTAGAATAGTGATGCAGGTCATGGCTTATAATGTATGATATAGTCAACAAAATTTTGAGTACTTCGGTAGACATGTATGAAAAATGTGGTAGCATAGACAAGGTAGTTAACTATTTGAAAAAAAAAAATTGAGTGTAATTTGATAAAATGCTTTGGTAGACATGTATGGAAAATGTGGTAGCACAGACAAGGCAGTGAATTGTTTGACAATATTCCTCAAAGAAATGTGGTCTCATGGCGATGTCCATCACCATGAGACCACATTTGAGACCACAATTCTTTGAGGCATTTTTTCAAATAGTTCACCCTCTATTATGATTACTATTATTATTCTTTGATAGATTTTTTTCCAAGAATCCATAGTTTTCAAAAGCACTGTTTTGGGCTTTTTTAGCAATAGTAGCGAGGTAATGAGTTGTTTTATAAAATGATTTGGTAGACATGTATGGAAGTGTTAGCGTAGACAAGGAAATTGAGGTTGTTTAGAAAAAATTCTCCAAAGAAATTTAGTCGTGGTGATGATAAATGTGTGGTCTTATGGTATCCGTGTACGTGAGACCACAATTCTTGAGAGCATTTTTTCAAATAGTTCACTACCTTTCTATACTTATGGTCTATTATTCTTTGATAGATTTTTTCCAAGCATCCATAGTTTGTTCGAAAGCACCTGTTTTAGGCTTTTAGCAATAGTAGCAAGGCAGTGAACTGTTTGATAAAATGATTTGGTAGACATGTATGGAAAGTGTGGTAGCATAGACAAGGCAGTGATTTGTTTGAAAAAAATTCTCAAAGAAATTTAGTCTCATGATGATGATGGACATCACCATGAGACTAAATTTCTCAAAGAAATTTTTTCAAACAACTCACTGCCTTGTCTATGTGATTGCTTACTATTATGCTTTGATAGATTTTTTCCAAGCATCCATAGTTTGTTTGAAAGCATTTGTTTTAGGATTTCAGCCATAGCAGCAAGGCAGTGAATTGTTTGATAAAATTCTTTGGTAGACATGTATGGAAAATGTAGTAGCATAGAAAAGGCAATGAACTATTTGAAAAAATTCCTCAAAGAAATGTGGTCTCATGGTGATGGACATCACCATGAAACCAAATTTCTTTGAGGAATTTTTCAAATAGTTCATTTCCTTGTCTATGCTATTGCTTAATATTATGCTTTGATAGATTTTTTCCAAGCATCCATAGTTTGTTTGAAAGCACATGTTTTAGGATTTTAGCCATAGCAGCAAGGTAGTGAACTATTTGATAAAATGCTTTGGTAGATGGTACGAAAAGTGGTAGCATAGATAAGGCAATGAACTGTTTGAGAAAATGCTTCAAAGAAATGAGACCACATTTCTTTGGGGCATTTTCTCAAACAAATCATTGCCTTGTCTATGTTATTGCTTACTATTATGCTTTGATAGATTTTTTCCAAGCATCCATAGTTTTTTGTAAAGCACCTATTTTAGGCTTTTAGCCATAGCAACAAGGTAGTGAATTATTTGATAAAATGATTTTGTAGACATGTATGGAAAATGTGGTAGCATAGACAACGCAGTGAGTTGTTTGAAAAAATGCCTCAAAGAAATGTGGTCTCATGGTGATAGACATCACCATGAGACCACATTTCTTTGAGACATTTTCTCAAAAGTTCATTGCCTTTTCTATGTTATTGCTTACTATTATGCTTTGATATATTTTTACCAAACATCCATAGGTTGTTCAAAAGAACATATTTTAGGCTTTTAGCCATAGCAACAAAGCGATGAACTATTTGATAAAATGTTTTGGTAGACATGTATGGAAAATATGGTAGCATAGACAAGAAAGTGAGTTGTTTGAAAAAATGCCTCAAAGAAATATGGTCTCATGGAATGCCATGACAAGAAAACGCAATTGGCAGCTACCTAGTTATTAGTTATACAATGTGAAGAAATTGCATAACTACTCATATTGACTTTGGCAAAAACTATATTGTAATTAAAATTTTGTCATCTATCAACATCTAGTTATTAGTTATGCAATGTAAAGTAATGCTTTGAGTTTGAAAGATGTGAAATGCAATGCAATCAGTGATATGAATATAAACTACAAAAATCTATTTTCTATAATTTATTAGCTAAACTCTTTATTTTATTACTCGAGTGAAGCTTTGATGTCCACCTCCACTGGGAGGTGTTATCATCAAATCTCCAAGATTAACCTATTCAACATCCAAAATTGAATATAAGAATACCATTCATATAACAATGTTATTCACATGTAATATTTATAATTATTTAATAGTTACATACCTCGATAGTACATGTTGTCACATAATAAGGAGGTGGAGGACTACTAAAAATTGAATGAACGCTATGACCCTGAAATTTCATTATAATCATTAAACTAATTTAGTTAATCTTACATTTCAAAAATGAAATTTAATAAATTCAATTCAATGAACTTGAAAACATTTACCTAACTACTAAGGTTGAATGCCTCATTGAGGAAGGAATTTGTCATCACCATCTGATTAGCTGCGGATGTACCCTATGCACCTGTGTCCTGACTATGCATGGGGTCATAACCATAGGGTGTCCCACAATCCTGACAAATATGAGGTGGAACTCTATTGCTCAAAGACTCACCCTGCTCATCATGTGCTATAGGACTGGAATGTTGTATGATGCTTTGGGTCAGGGAACTAATCAACTACTGTGTCTCTACCTCAACACTTTCCTTTACAACGATTCAAGGGATAGCCACATGCTCATATACTAACTAGTCTAGCAAGTGCTCATCTTGTTGGTCGTTGTATGTCAAGACATTCCCTCACTCTATCTTTTGTGGAGCCTCCACCTCTACCTTGGAAGTCCTGCATATCAAAATAGTTTGGGATTTTATTGAGGATAAACTCATAGTAGAGTTTCCTCAAAAAATATTACAGTACCTCATTGTTGTTGCATGGAGGATGGTAAAAAACCATGCACCACCTCTTCCAAAAATGGTTCTTTATCCCTTGGTGGTTGCACCAATGGATAGGGAACCTCTTGCTTGAAGGGTGTAAAGGTTGATTTGTTTTAGGGTTTGTGAATAGGGAACACAAGTCAAATTTTGTAATTTTTTCATCTTTCACTTGTTTATAGGATAATTTATCAGCATAAAATTGTCTATACTCTCTTCTCTTATTTTACCGACTAGTTATTTTCTTGCTAATTGAATCTACATTTGATAACATCGATTCAAGTGATTGAGAAAGTGTGGTTCTATGCAAGGTTGAGTTTACATGATCTTTCAACCTTGCAATTATATCCTCAATTTATTTTTTGTTGTTTTCAATTTTCCCCATTATATTTTCTTGAGTTCCTAGAGCATATTGAGGAATTGTTGGAGGTGTTTGTTGGGGTTTTTCTTCAGTAGGTATTTCGGGTTGAGGTGAAGGAGGATTTTGAGGAGAAGGGGGTTCATTATCATTTCTTGTAAATTAAAATGCGATTTACATAAAATAAATCTTGAAATAGAATACAAAACACTCACTTTACGAGGCCCATCCTTCACTGCTTATTTTGGAAAGATTAAATTAACAATTGGGTGAAGAAATGAGCTCTCCAACTCTTGTAGCATGCTCTTGAAGAGGTTTACAAGCGATGGAGTTAGAAAAAGGAAAAATACTAAAATAAGAATGGTTAAAGAGTTGCTTTTTGTTTTATAGTGAAAAATGTGCTCGTATTTATGCTTGTAGATGTGTTGTAAGCCTTGGTGTGGGTACGAGACTACAAAGGCACAAGTCACCAATCCACATAATGTGGGCACATTATAGTTAAAAAAAAAAGAAATAAAGATGGTTGGCCACTTTTTGGCCCCCCATCTTTCTGCACCCACCCTCTTGGAAAAACCACATCCTAACACATCTAAGGTGGCTTAATCTTTAGTCTTATCTTTATGGACTCATACCTAAACCAAACACACCAAGGAGTAGATCAACATGGGAAAATATCATTGATCTTGTTTATAGGATTGATTTTTTCTAGTGTTGATCTTGACATTATGTGTGTTCTATCAAACCTTGATTGTCCCCACACACTTTTGATAAGACTTTGGGAGATCTAAGGAGACACTCATATCTCTCCATTCCTAGATGATCCTATTGTATGTTTTCTCATTCTCCTTAATAATATAAATATCACACCCTTTGATGATTATGATTTAGAGGAGCTTGAGTATATCATAAGTCTTGCAAGTTTTGATGGTTCAAAGACTTGTCTCCTTACTCTCACTCCTCCTATAAATATCACATATCTTATATTTCTCTTGATTAGATTAATATAACATCTATAAACCCTATTGATTTAGCATATAAGGAAATTCATCATCTTACTTGGGACGTATCTCTTAGAAATATCATTCTTATTTTTGGAGTCTCGTATTATAGATTTGGAGGATTCATATGAGTAAATTCATCTCCTCTTCCATGATATCCAATCATCATTACCTATGGATCTTGTTCTATATCAATCTTCACAAGTTTTTGGATTGATATCACTTGGTTTTCATCATGTGGAAATTTGAGTAGTTTTTAGAGATACACCTTTAGATTTGGATACTCTATTCATCTATCTTATAGGAATGGATTCTCATATCATTGATGGGGGAGAAATTTTTTTTGAAAGAAATGGATTATGTGTTATCTTTAGGCTATCATCATTAACACAGGAGCTAATTCTTTGTGGGGGGATTTGCAATCTCATATCTTCTCTTTTATTAGGGGAAATTAATTATACTTATGTGACAAAAGTAGTCCTTGGGATGTCATATTGAGTCCTTTTTTTTCTTTCACTAACATGTATTTATTTTATATTATCTATTTTGGAGAAGAGTTTTTTATCATGATATTTTCTTTCATCTTTTCTTTAGATTGCACGAATCGGGTAGCCCCCTATAAACTACAATGCTTCTAGTAAACTTTTTTCACATGATTGATGACACTAGTGCAACATGCCCTCCAGTACCATAGGAACAAGGCGGAGAGTATACCTCATGACCTCTTTCCTACAATAGGATGCTTTAGCCAATCGAGCTAGGCCCCCCACCCCTATGATATTTTCTTTCTTTAGTTGTGAGAGATGTATCCATTTT
>VDFB02328396.1:0-43914 GCA_007258455.2 Sequoia sempervirens
TGAGAAGTTTGGAAATGTAACAAGGATTCTAGAAATGCAAAAATGTTGTCAAAATATATTAGGGAGGTTAAGACACCCTTACTATTGTCTTTGTCTCGCTTCTATTTTTTGGGGCAGGATGAAAATGTTTAGATGTCATAACAAAATATGAAAGAATCTCTACAAAATACCACTTGGAAGAATGAGATGCCCTTGCTACCGACTTAGTCTCTATCTGAATTTTTGAAATCTTTGAATGTGATCCTCAGGCTCAATTTCTGCACTTCCTTCTTATTAGATCTTAGGTCCTGAAACTTCTAGATCTGACCTATAGGTGAGTTTCCATGAAGATGAAAACTTTACAATTCAAGTTTTCACTTCAAATGATCTTAAATTCTTCAACCTAAATATAAAAACATAAACATACAAGAGAGGAAAGCCTTGTTGATTGATAGTAAATGGAGGTTTGCCTTGGCCAAATCCCTTATTGGTAATTAAACCTTGGGATGAAATAGAATAATGAAGGGAGATGATGAATGAACAAAATGCTATGTTGCAACTCTCCAAACCCTTGTTATGAAATCTTCAAACTTGTGTGAGGTGGCTAGATATAATATAGACCTTGAAATGCTTGAATGTTTGATAGCTCTTGAATTGAATTGTTTGCACTAATCAAAACCCTACATCACAAATGTTAGCTCAAAAACATACATGATGCAAGAATATCCTTGATATGATGCTTGAATCTTGATGATGGCTCCAAATGCTTGATGAATTGATATTGAATGATTGAATAATTGAATGCTTGGATAGTTAGATTGCTTGTTAGATTATTAGGTATGAGAAAATAAGTGAAAGAACCTTGTATTTATACTTATCTATCTTTCTCCTAAAATTACACCACAACAAGTGGACATATGAGTTTTTCAACTAAAATATGCTAAATCCCAACAAGATCTGGAATTAAATCGCAAAAATAACTTAAGGGGGACTAAGATGTCCTAGGTGGTGTCTAGTCCTGAAGCTCAATGCTTGGGGCACAAACTCCAAAAAGTGGCCCATTTCAGGTGCATTTGAAAGAGGGTCCCAAGACCTTTGGAGGATAAAGACGCCCTAGGTGGTGGCTTAGTCCCAGTCCAAAAATAATGGAAACACAGCCAGAGGCATTAAATTATCATTTCCCCTTTGATGTTTGTCTAAATTAGCCATAAAAGATATATTTTATTAGGCCTGTGGATGAAAATAAGGACCAATTAAGACATAAATAAGGATAAACAAAACAAGGAAAGCCCAAAGAAATGTGAAAATGCAAGGGTATGCATTTTCCTGCACTACAATATTGTGAGATAATACTCACTATGGCTTTTCCCTCATTGGGTTTTCCATGCAAATCTAGTGTTATCATGTGCATGGTTTTACTACTTTCAGTTTGTGTTTGCATATAAATCTAACTTTGTTGAGGGTTTTGAAGTTGAAAAATTGTCACAACTAGTTCAATCCCCCTCTCAATTGTATTTTCCAAAAATTGGTATTAGAGTGGCGTTCCTTTGAGAGGAGCTTAACCGCTTAAGGAAGGTATGCAATGGTGAACAAGATCACTATTGGTTGTACTAGGTTTGATGGAACTGACTATGGATTTTGGAAAATGAAGATAGGGGGATGTTTTTCATACTTTGGATGTCAAATTGAAAATTATATTCAGAACTAGTATGTTGCTCCTAAAAATGATCCAAGTACTGTTGATGATATCAAAGTGCATGAAATCAACAATAAGGAAACATTGATTATTATAAATAGTATTTCACATTTCAAATTAGTTAAAGTTATGAATCTAGAGACTACTAAAGAGGTATAGGATAAATTGGAAAAGATGTATGAAGGAGATGAAAAGGGTAAACAAGAAAAGTTGTAGAACTTGGAAGAACAATTTGAGATCCTATGAATGGATGAAGATGAGAACATCAAACCCTACATGTAGAGAGTAGATGAGCTGGTAGATGAAATGAGAGGACTTGGTGCACAAATACATGAATCTAGGATATTAAATAAGGTATTCAAAACTCTCCTTGATATATACAATGAAAAGGTATCTACTATAGAGGAAATTGTGGATTATAATACTTATACTAAATATCATTTAATTAGTATTCTAACCTCATTTGAAAAAGAAAGGTTGCTTTGAAAAATGGAAAAAAGATAGAAACTTCTTTCAAGACTAGAAAGGTGGAAGATCTAGATGAAAAAATTCTTGATGAAGTAGAAGATAATTTTGTAAGAAGAATGAAAAATGGCTCTGGTAAGTATCAAGGTTAATTACCATTTAAATATTTTAGATGTGGAGGAATAGGTTAGTATGCTTCAAGATGTCCAAAAAGAGTTGAAAGAAATAAACATAGGGAAGGTATAGAAAATAAAGTAAAGATGATCAAAAGAACATATTATGTTAATGAACATGTTGGTGTAGACACCTAAAAATGGTCTGGAGAATCTAATTAATTAAATATGATTTATTTGATTAATTAATCCTAAATTCATCTACTTAGTAAATAAATAGAAATATTTACTTATATTAAGTTCACTATTAATTCTTCTATTTTATCACATTTTTTCCTCTTAATTAAATAGACAAAATTAAATTATTATCATTATTATTTCTTCTATACTTTATCCATCAATTCTATCCTAAATTAAAAATACACAGCTTCAATAGTTTGTGTTATTTAATTATCTTATCATATTTTCTTCTTAATTAAATAAAGATATCCTAAAATATTTAATTTAATTATCCCATTTCTTCTATTTTAATTTAATAGAGAACTTCTATAGTTTGTTTTATTAAATTATTTATCTCTCTTTTTGGTAATTTAAATAAACCAAAAATATTTAAATAAAATTATAAATCAAATATCCCTCTATTCACTCATCAATAAAATTAGTTTTTTCAAATCTAATTAATTTAACTGGCATTCATGGGAAAAGCCTTGGGGACAAACCTGCAGGCAATCCTCTCAATATTCTTCCTCAAATCTTTCCTCTCATCTTGCTTGGTGTTTTCATGGGGAGGAACAATTCTCCATGATTAGCTCCACCTTCTCATCTCTTACCATTCAAATCTCTAGATTTAATCTCAGCTCCGTTGTGTTACCTCTAAGCAAAATTGTTGCTAGAAATCTATATATACAACCTTTTGAAACATGAAAATGATCCGAGAGATCCCAATTATGAAAACTTACTCTACAGGAATACAACCAAGAAAACAAGTAATCATAAGCATTAACATTAGCATTTTAGTATCATCATCATGTCATGGCATCAATAGATTTCATATCATGACAACATTAGTTTTTATTGTAGCTTCCTTTTATTAGTTTTCATCAGGATAGTTTACAATAGCATCGTATCATTTATAAATCATTACCAATCATCACATCATTGGATTTAGCTTTCATTCCATTCTCTAGATAGGAATTTTAAATAGTTACGGTGCTTACAAATCTGAGAGCCTTTGTAACTTGATAAATCTTTGGAGATAGGAGACAATGAGTCATCTTGAGGATTTTCAGTGTTTTAAATTAGTTTAATTCATGTTAATCTTGATCTAATGTCTTATTAAGAATTTTTTTAGTTGTTCTTTTACGTTTTACTTTTCCACACTTACATTCTAGCACCCATCATGGGACTGTACCCCATGTTTTTAACAAGTTTTTCTAGAAAGTTTTCATACAGGAATATGGTGTAATCTATTTTAGCATGATTGGAAGATTCTATAGCGCTTCTGAGACAAACTATAGCGCATCAGAACTTCGTTCTAGCACTTCTGAGGAAAAGTATAGCACTTTGAAGGACTATTTTAGTGCTTCAATCCTATCATCAAACACAGGCTGACAGTAACATCCATCATCTATTTTAGCATGTTTCTAAAATCCTATAGTGCTTTGGGCCATTTCTATAGCGCTTTTGAGTATTTCTATAGTGCTTTTGAGCACTATCATAGCACTTCTATGTAATTCATTTTTTGGATCCAACATGTCTGTGACCAGTAAGTTTCATTTCTTTAGTTGGATTAAAAAGAATCAATTTAGGATAGACACTTTTTCAGTTGGCTTAAAAATGAATCAATCCTAGGATAGTCACATTTTCATTTGGATTAAAATTTTATCAATCTAGGGTAGTCACCAGACTTTTCAATTTGGGATTTAAAAATGAACGCCATGTCTTTTTGTGAAGCAACATCTTCACTATGAAGCAACATCTTCAATAGAATTTTTTTGTTTGGGCTCTAAAATTGAACAAGTGATTTTTATGTTTGTATGGTTGATAAACATATGCTCTCCCCTTAACTGGGTGATCCACAAAGCTAGACTCATCCTTTTTATGAAATCTTCAAGTTTTATTACATCCTTTAGAAGGCATGTCATAGTGGGAAAAAGTACTCACCCTACGAGAATGACCTAAGTGGGTTTAAACCAAAGCCAGGTTTTTCCACCCCACTATAAAATTTAAAGAAAATCTAGGGAAACCCACTTTTTCTAGAAGTGTGCAAGATAACCATCCCTAAAACCTTTGTTCTAAAGGTTGGGAGGTCTCCTAAGGGAGTCTATTATTTCTACTATGAACAAAAACCCTTTCTAATAACCTAGTGTTGTATCCAACTGAGTCAGTAACCAGACATCGTAATACTTGCAGTGCAAGGGGAGGGAAGAATCTACCCCCAAGGCACTCACCATATAATTTTCATGGACCATTTTCTCAAGGGATCAAGAAATCTAACCTTGAGTACACGCCTGGTAAAGAAAAAAACATGGGCGCCCTCTAGGGGGTGACAAGGCTGTGTGAGTCAACACAATTTTAAGATGTGGGTTGTTGAGTATAACAATGACCTTTTGACTATTAAGAGTGAGTTTGTTTGAAGTGATTTATTGTTATCAAACTACTGAAAATATGACCATGTGTGGTTCTTTTGAACATACACTATTTGTTTAGATTACAACTCTTAAAACAATTGTCTTCATTTGAGTGTTGTGTATTCCAAAATCATTAAAATCTAGATAAAGATCATCCAAAAAAAAAAAAACAAACAAAAGAGTCAAAACAAAATCAAACAGTGAAATTTATGATTAGGGATTGGAAATCCACAATGTTTTTCAAGAAATCCCTCACAAATCCAAAGAACAAGAAATTCAAACTCAAACCTCGATGGCTGAAATAGATGAGGATCAATTGAATGCTTTAACTCAACAGATGGAAAACCTTCAACAACAATTCCAAGACATACAAAGAGAAACCACAAAAAGATATCTACTGCCAAACATCTACCCATATCATCTTGACCAAACAATGAACATGAGATCTTCTTCACCAAAAACTACATCATCCAAGTTCAATTTCATTGAATTTTTGCAAAAGATCAATAAGCCCATTTATCTAAATCCTCAAACACAAATGATATTGAGAAATCTTGTCATGTGATGCATTTATCTCCATCCACCATAAGCCAAAATAAACCTCAATATTCTTTCACTCAAGTTAACAATTCCATCCAATCATCCTCTTCTATCATATCTTCAACATCCAATGATTCTTGTCAATCTCTCAATCCAAAGCATGCTAGCATAGACTCCCCTATACATCAAGATCAAAAT
Source organism: Sequoia sempervirens (assembly GCA_007258455.2). Taxonomy (NCBI): domain Eukaryota; kingdom Viridiplantae; phylum Streptophyta; class Pinopsida; order Cupressales; family Cupressaceae; genus Sequoia; species Sequoia sempervirens. The sequence goes on from VDFB02328396.1 coordinate 5,622, forward strand.
ATTCTTTCCACTCCATCCAATGATATCAAAATTCCACAAATTCTTCCAATATTTGATCAAGATCCCATTTCTCAAGAATCTTATGACGATCCCCTCCTTTAACTTTTCATCCAAAATAATTCCCTTCCATCTCAAGAGACAAGTATCCTTCCAAGTTCTTCTTCCACATCATCTAATCAATCCATACCATCTCATGATTCTATTTCATCACAAGAGCATGATAGTTCTTCCATCCTATCTAATGATGTCTTACCAACTAATGATCAAGACATACTTTCTACAAAATCTCATGATTCCCTTCCTCATCAAGATCAATATATGCTTCCATTCAAGGATACCCTTTCATCCCATGAAGATTATTATCCTTCTCATGATCAAGATATGCCTTTCATACCACTTCATAATCCTTTTCCAAGTCAAGATCAAAACACCCCATCATCTCCATCTCAAGAGCCTATCACACCTATTCAAGCTATCTATGAACCCCACACTTATAAATTGGGATCTGTTGTGCAGTTTTGCCCACACGCCCCACTGAAAGTGGGGACCCTCTTTTTGCTCTAGCTTTTGGTGTCTTTTGGCCCCTTAATTTTATTGATTTCATTGCCTTTGGAGGTCCTTAGATGTTCATCTAGCTTGTCCAAGTCCTTCCCCCAAGTTGTCCTTTGAAAAAACTAGGTTTTGAACAAAATCCAAGATTTTTCGATCCGCCTGGATTTTCCCAGATTCTGGTCTGGAATCCTGTCCGCCTGGATTTTCCCAGAATCTTGTTTGCCTAGATTTTCCCAGAATCCTATCCGCCTAGCTTTTCCCAGATTCCTATCCACTTGGATTTTCCTAGATTCTTGTCCGCTTGGATTTTCCCAGAATCCTGTCCACTTGGATTTTCCCAGATTCCTGACTGCCTGGATTTTCCCCTTGGTCTGATTTCCTCGGAAGGGCCCAAATCCTGAAATTTCCCATAATGGAATTTTTTTTGAAAATAATTATTTATTTGTTTCAAAAATGGAATTTTTTAAAAATGTTCCTGAAAATGAAAATTTCTTGAAAAAGATTTTGAAAATAAAATTCCCAAAAATGGAAAAAATGAGAGAAAGTGGAAAGTTTCCTTATAAAAAAATGTAAGTTTTTTTAAAGGTCCAAGAATTTTATTCAAATTTAATTTGGACATGTGGGCTATTAATGATGATATTTATTTTTCAGGATTAAATAAATTCAAAAGTGGGACCTGCCTAAGAATCCATGCCAAAACTGTCTACAGCTGGAGGACTTTCTAGAAGACACTTGAATCGACCTTTGAGATGGATAGTAGACATGGATAATATTCATGCATTTAATGCAAATATTGTCCTATTTTGAAATTCTCCTAGCCGACCTTTTTGGGGCGGTTATTATTGTAAAATCTAATTAGGCCGACCTGTTTGGGGTAATTATTGTTAGAAAATCTAATTGCGACATGTTTGGGGGGTTCTCTATAAATGGCATTTGTGCCTCATTTGTAAGGGGGAGATTTTAGGAGTTTGACTAGGCCAAAATTTTGCTAAGTTAGAAGGCCAAAATTGGCAAGTAGTTTTCAAAATTAGCTGTAGGAGATGAGAGACTTAAAATTGTTATGTAATGCTAGAGAATTAATGCAATTGGATTGTTGATTTGGCAAACTTTGTATTTATTTTCAATAGTTTTTATGGTTTCTTGTTCCTGATTCTCAGATGTTAGATGTTAGATGTTAGATGTTAGATTTCAGATTTTTTACAATGATGGTGAAATGTTAATGATGTTGATCGATTTCCGGTCCATACTTTTAGCAATTTGCTGATTGTAGATTGTTGTGTAAAGTTATTCTGGGCCTCACTTCTGTGCTAAGTTCAACTGTGAATGCTTGTTTACATTGTGCCAGTAGTTGGGTATGTAAATGAATGTTCAAAGTCTGAAAATCTTTACATTTCCCCAGAAGATCGCACCATTTCTATGTAGTTGCAGGTTTTTCCTTGATCAAGCAGAGATTGGTTTTATTGGGGATCTATCCATTTGCAGCTATCATCATTACTATGATTGATCTTAGGAGTTAGAATAAATAGAATCTCTCTCAACCCTTATCTCTTTTGCTGTTTATTTTGAATCTGGGTTAGTCTTAGGATTGAAAGCATCACCATATTGTTGCATTTGATGAAAATTCACTTCCAACATTGTTCATTTGTAAGGCCCCTTGTGATTACCATCATTTTCACATATTATCTGAGTTGCTTGTGCATTTTCACGACCTGACACCCGAGAGACCTTGGGGTGATCTTAGCACTTGTTGTTGAAGATTATCTTTGAAGAGAGATAGAATATTATTTTCTGTCTGAGTTGTTGCTGTGCAGAAAACACCATCAATAGGATCCTCCACCTTTATCTATTATGGTTTACTTCCAACAATTATCCTCTCATCCATATCATATCCTCCTCAAAATGAACTCACATCTTGTTTCATAAACAATACATATCCCATTGGTAAACAAATGTGTCAAAGTATGAATTACAAGGGAAAAGGATTAGGCCTTCATGAGCAAGGTATCCTAGAATCCCTTTCTTTTCAAAGAAACCCATATCACCATGGCCTTGGTTATACACCTAAGTGTCCTACTCTATCAAAAGCTACCATCTATCTTAGGTCCTCATCCTAATCCACCAAACATTCCATCTATCCTAGGTTCTCATCCTAGTCCATCAAACCTTCCCTGTATCCTAGGTCCATATCCTATTTCTCAAGAACAACAAAGGCACATATCCTTGATGCCCTTTCAAAATTTTACCCACAGTAACTCATCCATAATACCTCCCTATCATTCATCTCAATCCACCCCTCCCATTGCTCTTGGAAGAAATTTGGGTGCCAAATATCAAAATCTTCTATATCAAAATTCACATGTATCAAAGGATCAAAATGTCTCCTCGAAGAGACATGGAAAAATAAAAGAAAATTTGATCCAAAATCCAAAGAAATTTTCAAAAGGTCACAAAGGCCCATCAAAGCAAAAAGGAATTTTTCAAAGACCACCAAGGTCCATAAATAAAAAAGAAAAATTTCAAAGGACGTAAAGGCCCACAAAGCAAAAATCAAAGTCAAAAGTCATGTGGATTCCTAAAAGTCTCATAGAAGCAATAAAATCTAAATTGGCATCCAAATTTTCTAATCCAAAGGCTTCCTCCAATTTTCCATCTAATAACCTATCACCTTCCAAATCTACTTTTCCTCCATCACTCCACCACCCTTCAAGGTGTGTGCCAATGTTGATCTTTCCATCCTTTCCATCTATCCATCAACATTCCTTCCAACCTCCTATCCATTATCCAACATTTATCCCCCCATCACTCTCCTTTAATCCAAACCTTTGCATAAATCCTTAGATTCTTCCATCATATCATTAATCTGTGAACATTTAGGAGTCTAATTCCCATTTCCATGGTTTATTAGAGGGATTTTTGGTTGTGAAACTTGATACTTAATTCCTTCCTCAATATCCTATCTTCCATATTCATCTTGTACTCTACACTTGGGGACAAGTTTCATCCATCTTATCATTCATGGTCATTATCCTTTCTATGCTCATTCCTTACATTTCCACCTTTTATCTTGACAAGGTTAAGGATCTTCTTGAACATCATATATCTTATCCTATATGCTTTATCAATATCTTCCATACCATATCTTTCATCTTATCAATATTTCATCATTCTTACTAAATATATCCTTTCTTCCTTTCCTTGGTCTTGATGAGGAATAGGGGAAAAATACTTGGGCCTTGTGTCTATATCTTATCTAATTGATCTTGATCATAGCATTCATTATTTTTTATCATTGATTTCATCCATTCCATATCTCCTAGCTTATCAAAATCCATGTCACCATTTCCCTTTACAACCTTGAATCTTATCATGCAAATCATATTTGAGCCTAGCTACAAAACATTATCTAATCCTCATATATTTTGTCAATCAATCATAAAAAATCATCAATATTATCATACTTAGAGGAAATTAGTGATCCTAAGTACTTATCATCATCATGCCTTATGGAATCAATCATTCCTGGCATCTTAATCAATCAACCATTATCATATTTTGACAAGCGATATGTTGCTTGTGTGACATGTTTTGTAGTGAACATTTCATTTTGATCTATCATTTATCCATGGTTGCATTACCCCTATTATGGGGCATCTTTTTCCTTCAATCAGTCATATCATCTCATTTCATCTTAAATATCCTGAAAAATCCAAAAAAAAAAACAAACAAACAAAAAAAATCATAAAATCTGAAAAAGTGCACATGAAAACCTAATGTACATAACCTGGCAATATAGCTATGTCTCACCCTAGTTTGTGGGAAACATCTCAACCTCACTGGGGGGAAATAAATCTTGAGCTTAACAAAATAGAAAAACAATAGGAAGACGAACAAAATAGAAACAATGTTCAAAACACAACCCAATATCAAACATCAATCACCATTAGAAACACATTGGACATCTGTATCACAATAGAAAATACAAAAACAAGTCAAAAATTCAGTCTCAAAAAGTCAAAAACATGTGTCTATTTCAGTTGAACTACGTGGTTTCTACATGTATAACATAGGAAAGGCTAATCTTTGATCAACCCCTAAGGCCCCTATGATAGGTCTTTAGGTTTGTTTGATCCAAAACTCGAAAACACAAAAACATCACAAAATCAGGATGGATGATCTAAATCTGAATAATGATTTCAAAATACTTTAAGAAAAATATAGATAGATTGTACTTTGATCATTGTTATCATTTCTTTGGAGCAACTCGATGATGTATTGAACTAGAGAAGCTAGCAAGGAGAATAATATTTTCTTTGTTTGCTGTCTATAAACTAATCATAATTACTGTGTGAATTGTCATGGGAAGTGCTCTACAAAGTATCATGGATGACATTCCAATTCATATAGGAAAGTGATTGATTCTTTTCTGTTTATGCAAATAAATGCTCAGGTCATCTTAGTTTAATTATATCTACATGCTTGTGTTCACTTGCAATATCAAAAATCATGGAAGTAGTACTCAGGTCATCATGGTATAACTCATACCATCAATTCTTGTACTCACTTTCAACATTTTAAAAGCTCGATGATGATAAAAAGAATGATGAATGGACTGTTAAGATGGGAATGCTTGCATATGTAGATTTGCATGGTTAAATTAGATTGCATTCATAATAGTTTTGCATCTGCATTATAGATTTTCCACATCAACTGATGATATCTATATTAACCTACACGAAATGCAGAATCATGTCCTACGTCTTTCGGAAGAACTCTAAAATCCTCCTATGATCATAACATATTGTAAATTAGCAATATTATCAATCAATCAAAAATCAATCAGCCTATCAATCTATTCGGCTCCGGTGATACTTTGATCAAATCTCATGAGCGACTATCATTGAACCTCACCTGTCATGAGTTCAATCAATCACCAACCTATCATTGATCCTCGTCTATCATGAGGAAAATCATGAACCTATCATTGATCTTCACCTATCATGACGTGAATACATCAAATCAACCTTTCCTATCATGAGGTCAATCATCAAGCATCATTGAACCTCGCCTATCATGAGGTCAATACATCAAATCAACATCTCCTATCATGAGGTTCATCAATCAAACTATAATTATTCCTCACCTATCATGAGGATAATTATCACCACTCAATCATCACACCTCGCCTATCATGAGGTCAAACATGATCTACTTGATCAGGAGCATCAATCAATATCGAATCAAAGGCTGACACGATTGAAAATCATCAAACACAAGGAGGCTTAATTCAAACCTCATTCAGAGGTATTTTCTACATCAATTATCAGGAGATAAATTATTTCATCATCAAATCTTCATCGAATCTATATCAAATCATCATAAAATCATAATTTTTTTTGAAAATTTCTTAAAAAATTCAAAAAATAAAAAAAACATCAATTTATCTCCCGAGGGGGCATATATATCCATCAATCACCTGAAAAAATGTCTGGGGCATTCTGAATTTTTTTCATCGATACTATCAGTAGCAAGATAAACTTTTCTTTGAAGTAATGCATAAACAAATCACTTCAAAGAGGGGGAAAATGTAGACACCTAAAAATGGTCTGGAGAATCTAATTAATTAAATATGATTTATTTGATTAATTAATCCTAAATTCATCTACTTAGTAAATAAATAGAAATATTTATTTATATTAAGTTCACTATTAATTCTTCTATTTTATCACATTTTTTCCTCTTAATTAAATAAACAAAATTAAATTGTTATCATTATTGTTTCTTCTATACTCTATCCATCAATTCTATCCTAAATTAAAAATACACAACTTTAATTGTTTGTGTATTTAATTATCTTATCATGTTTTTTTCTTAATTAAATAAAGATATTCTAAAATCTTTAATTTAATTATACTATTTCTTCTATTTTAATTTAATAAACAATTTCTATAGTTTGTTTTATTAAATTATTTATCTCTCTTTTTGCTAATTTAAATAAACCAAAAATATTTAAATAAAAGCATAAATCAAATATCCCTATATTTACTCACCAATAAAATTAGATTTTTCAAATCTAATTAATTTAACTGGCATTCACGGGAAAAGCCTCGGGTACAAACCTGCAGGCAATCCTCTCAATATTCTTCCTCAAATCTTTCCTCTCATCTTGCCTGGTGTTTTCATGGGGAGGAACAATCCTTCATGATCAACTTCACCTTCTCATCTCTTACCATTCAAATCTCTAGATATAATCTTTGCCTCTGTTGTGTTACCCCTGTGCAAAAATGTTGCCGTAAACCTATATATACAACCTTCTGAAACATGAAAATGATTCGAGAAATCTCAATTTATGCAAACTTACTTAGCAGGAATACAACCAAGCAAACGAGAAATCATAAGCATTAACATTAGCATTTTAGTATCATCATAGCATCATGGCATCAATAGATTTCATATCATGACAACATCATTAGTTTTTACTGTAGCTTCCTTTTATCAGTTTTCATTAGGATAGTTTATAGTAACATCATATCATTTAGAAATAATTAGCAATCATCAAATCATTGCATTTAACATCCATTCCACTCTCTAGATACACATTTAAATAGTTACAATGCTTACAAATATGAGAGCCTTTGTAACTTGATAAATCTTTGGAGATAGGAGACAATGAGACGTCTTCAAGCTTTTTGGTGTTTTAAATTAGTTTAATTCATGTTAATCTTGATCTAATGTCTTATTAAGAAGTGTTTTAGTTTTTCTTTTACTTTTTACTTATTCACACTTACAGTTGGCATTTCTAATGATGAGTCTGATTATGGAGATTTTGATGATAATGAATGCTTGTTCCTAGCTTTAAAAGATGAATATACTCTTGATAAATGTGTGAAGGAATGTGGTCTGGAAAATGTTGAAGGTACTACAATCTCTGATCTTCATGCTAAACAAGAAGAGAACTTCTAGGTTGTTGATAATGGCTGCTCAAATCACATGATTGGTGACAAAAGTAACTTTTTAAAACTAGAAAAATATGATGGAGGCTTACTTAAGTTTGGAGATGATTTTGGTGCTAAGATCTGTGGGATAGGTTTAATTAGTTTTGATGGAAATCATAATACTGGTGGTGTTTACTATGTTAGGGTTTGTGACATAATATCCTGAGTGTTGGATATATGTGAAAAAATGGATATAATCTTGTGTTCAAGGATGAAAAATGTGTAATTAGAAAAGGGTCCAAAACTATGATTGTTGTTGGAAAAAAGACAGAAGGAAACATCTATCAACTTAAAGGTGTTAATGGATACTAGTTTATGTCTCAAATTAATGATAGTTGGCTATGGAACCAGAGGATGTGTCATATGAATTTTGAGAACGTGGTGAGAATTAGTGCAGTACAAGATGCGAGAGATTTTCCAAGAATTACAAAGCCTATTAATGTAGTCTACAAGGATTATCAGTTTGGAACAAAAAGTAGAAACAACTTTATGTCAAAGGAACAATCTACTACTAGACTACTAGAATTGATTCATATAGATCTTTGTGGTCCTATAAAGGTGATAATTATTCAAGGTGACAAGTATTTTATGCTTTTGATTGATGATTACTCTAGAATGACATGAGTTACTTAGAGAGAAATATGATGCATTAGATAAATTCAAGGAATTTAAGGAAATGGTTGAAAATGAGATAAATTTGAAAATAAAATGTTTGAGGTATGAAAGAGGTGGTGAATTCAACTACAATGAGTTTAACATGTTTTATGAAGCCCACAAAATTAGAAGAAAATTGTCTGCCCATAGAACTCCTTAGCAAAATAGAGTTTTTGAAAAAAAGAAAAGGACAATTTAGGAAGTTGCTAGAACAATGATAACAAAGGAAATTCTACTAGAAGTTTACTGGAGAGAAGCCATTCACACAGTTGTTTATGTGTTCAACTGAATTCAAGAAAAATATAACATCATTAAGATCCCCTATGAGCTATGGTGTGGAAGCATTCCTACTATCAATTATTTTAAGGTATTTGGAATCAAATGTTATATTAGAAGACATGAAGAAAATTTAGGAAAGTTTGATGCTAGATGTGATGAAGGTATTTTCCTAAGATACTCTACTAGAAGCAAAGTTGTTGAAGTTGAGGTAAACTATTGCTTACTTTCTAAAGTTGAGCCTAGGATAGTGATTGAGTTATGTAAAGATGAACATTGGATGAAAGCAGTGTAAGAGAAACTTGTGCAAATTGAGAAAAATCAAACTTGGGAATTGGTTCCTAGACTAGAAAATAAGAATATAATTGGAAGTAAGTGGGTTTTCAGAAACAAATTGAATGAGAATGGAGAAGTGGTAAGAAACAAGGTAAGCCTTGTGTGTAAGGGCTACTCACAAATGGAAGTTATAGATTTTCAAGAGAATTTAGCTCTAGTGGCTAGAATGGAAGCTATTAGAATGTTTTATTCATTTGCTACTCACAAGGACTTTAAAGTTTACCATATGGATGTGAAGTATGCATTTTTTAATGGTGAGTTAGAAGAATAAGTCTACATGGAACAACTAGAGGAATTCCAATTTTTAGATAAACTAGATATGGTCTATAGATTGAAAAAGGATTTATATGGTTTAAAGAAAGCTCCAAGAGGTTGGTATGCTATATTGGACAAATATTTGGGTGATCCCACAATGTTGGTTTACAATTTCTAGGAGATTCTGATTTTTGCTGAAATCACATATTTTTAGAAAATATAATGATTTAAGCCTTAAAAAGTTCCATTTGAAGGATTTCAACTGAAGATGGTTTGATCAAACCACCTTAGATCAAAACCCCTTGAATAGAACCCTACTATTTTTAAACCATACCTATACTGGAGTCTCCTTTACACCTATCAAAATGTTGATAAAAAACCACTTTTGATTTACCTTTTTGGAGATCAAATGAATTCATTTTAAATTTAATTTTTCTAAATATGCAGTCCTTATTATAAGCTTCCTAAAAAGTATAATTTTAAATAAATTTAATTTAATTATTATATTTTTTTTTTGTTTCTTTTGAATGTAGGCGTTTCACCAAAAATTAGGCTATTTGTTTTGCAAATTATGTGGAAAAATAGAAGATTATCAAAAAAAAATATATATTAGTGCACCAGATATTGAAGTTCTTGATCCAACAAAAAGAAATTTGAATTTTGATACATACAAAAAAAAGTTATGTGTTATATGGTCTGCCTATTTCTGACTTCTAATTGGTTTGACTTCGAAGCTTGATTAAGGAAAAAATATTCAATAAAACACTATGAAACCAATTGGAAGCACTATATATCATTGTTACAAATATAAATTTGAATAAATTAGAATTTTATCCTTCCTGGAAAAAAAAATTATGTGTTATACAGTGAGTGTCACTCCTTAAATATGGTGTTTACTGAAAAAAACTAGTTTTTGAAGGAGATGGAAAGAGAAGTGCAATCTGATTCCAATTTTTTTGAGAAAAATATATTTAGAATTTACAAAAAAAAATGTCACAAATTACTAGTTTGCATCATCTTCAAATTCCCCACGGTTTAGCCACTATAGGTGTTCAAAAGTGAAGATTTAGTTAGAAAAAGTCAATTTAGTGTCCAGTTTGGCCAAAAATTGTAAACTAGTATGTGGAATCACCCATTTGATTCAGAAAGTTTTTAGAAAAGGTATTGTAGATAGAAATCCTCATTTCAAAATTGAAGATGATAAGATCTTTATAGTAGTTGTGTATGTGGATGACACTATTTTGGAGGAAATGAAACTATGTGTAAGATGTTTGTTGAAGAAATGCAAAAATATTTTGAGATGTCTATGTTTGGTAGGGTGAACTTCTTCCTTTGACTGTAAATCAATCAAACAAAGAAAGGGATTTTTATTTTATAATTGAAGCATGCAAAATAAATGTTGAAGAAATTTGGGATGGATGGTTCCAAATTGGTATGCACTCCTATGGTAACTAGTTGCAAATTAAGCAAGGATGATGATTCACCTAAGGTTGATCAAAGAAAATATAGATCAATGATTGGAGGACTGATATACTTAAATACTACCAGACTGGATATCATGCATGTAGTTTGTCTTGTGGCTAAATTTCAAGAGGATCCCCAAGAAAAACATGTTGCAACTATTAAGAAGATATTCATATATGTAAAAGGAACTTTAGATTATGGCTTATGGTTTCCTAGGGATATTGATTTCACACTAAGTGCTTATATAGATGTAGATTGTGTAGGTTGTGTTGATTATAGAAAAAGTACAAGTGGTGGAGCATTCTTTCTTGGATGTAGATGGATATCATGGTTAAGCAAAAAGAAAGATTCAATTTCCTTATCCACTACAGAGGTTGAGTATATTGCTACAACATCCTATTACATGTAAGTTTTGTGGATGAGACATACATTGAAGGATATCAAAGTAATGTATGATGATCCCATCTCTATTTCCAATGATAATACAAGTGCAATTAAAACATCAAAGAATCCAATGATCCACTCAAGGACAAAGCATATATATATATAATGTGTCACTTTTTGAGAGATAATTTTATGGAGAATAAAGTAAAGCTTGAGTATATACCTACAAAGGATCAAATTAAAGACATATTTACAAAATCTCTTCCAAAAGATACTTTCGAGTATCTCTAGGAGAAATTGGGGGTTATTGCCCCTCCTTTCATGAACTAGATGCATATGGAGATGCAGTAGTCTAGTGGATTTAAGGATCTATCTTCCTTATGGATTGATGATTGGTAGCTACCTCTCAAGGGGAGCAGTAGGTATTATTATGTGTTGTCATTCTACAGTAGATTGGGTCACTCCTAAGGTGGGGTATTTAGTAATGGTAAAGTTCAAGGTGAAAAATGGGGAGAAAAATGTAAAATATCTTTTGTGTTGGTCATTGATGTCAAAGGGGGAGATTGTAATGCCCCGTCGTGCAAACCCCAAAGGACAACTAAACAATATTTCCTGCACAATTTTTTTTTTAAAGTAAATCTAAACATACATGAGATGCACATTAAGTCATGAAACGTAATTAAAAAAATACATTAACACTTATGTCCGTTGGGGTACATGAGGAGTCATTACGAAACTTAGATCCATACAATGACGACAAAGAATGAAAACCAAAGATATAATTTATAACAAAGTAAACATTTACAAATGTAACACATACATGATAAATCATTAATAAGAAACCATCCACATATGTATAGAAAATATATACATAATTAACTTAAAACTCATAATTATAAACTCTCTATCATCATATAAACTCAAGGGACATATTTCCTAGATACAATGTATCGAATAACAACTACCATGGATAAAAGGCAACACAAGGTTTATCATTACATTTCATTACAATGTTCAAGAGTAACAATGATACAACAGTGTTCCCCAACATGAATGGGAATCTATATAACAAGATAGAATGATATAATTGAGCAGATGAATACAAAGTATCAAAATGGCTCCAAGTCGAATACATTTCTGGAGTCACCACAATGGAACAAGTCTGCACCTCTCGATCCTTGACTAGGGATCCAATGGGGTGCTTAGCACATTCCACCCAACCGAGTGGGCCTGAAGAACCACCCCTTGTGCTAAGGAGCTGACAAGAAAGAGACCTCAACCAAGATCATCCAAATAGGGAACCACAAGACTCAACATCATACAAGAATAACATGAAACTGAAGGACAGTCACAACATCAATAAACCATGACCAGAAAACATGACATTCAAACATGACAACAATAAATCACTTCATAATAGTAGTAAACCACTTTAGAAACATTGTAACAATAAATCAAATATCATAACATCAATAAACTGCTATAATAACAATAAACCATTTTTGAATCATAACAAAAAGAGATTTCCAAAACATATCAATAGACCACTTCCAAAGGTAAGCATTAAAAAAATAACTCAAAGGGGAATGCTAGAGGAGAGTGTCATCGCATGGCCTTATATGGATTATCTAGACAACCTATCACAAGGTGCCACCTCCATCTATAGATGGATTATTTAGACAACCTAGCTCAAGGTGTCGCCTTCATCTATGGTTGTCCTAACTGCCTATCTCAAGGTGTCGCTCCATAGAGTTACTCATGTGGAACTATTAACCTCTCGTGAAGATGAGGCAACGATCTTGCCAATGATGGCCTTCTCGTCCCACCTTTAGTCTATGATAGCCCTAATAGGCAGATGAGGCATCCATAATTATCTTATTAATGTTTTACTACCACCCTCTATTTAATTATTTAGGTTATCACTTATTACTCTAACCCTACATGGGTTACCCTGACAGCCCCTTTGTGCATCGGTCCCCACGTAGAGCCACTCTCTCTAGAAACCCAAAACATAAATATCCAATACCAAGGGATTGTACCAACAAGGACACTGAACTACAACTGGAACATCTGCAAGGCAAAACCATCTTGCCAAAATCATATGAAACAACAACCATAAAATGGTAAAGCCCATGTGCAAACTCAAATCACAACCATAGCAGAAACATAGGGCCAAATATCAATTCACAAGATCAAATATAAACATCAATTTCCCCACCTCTAGAAGTCCCTAATCAACAACTTAAGCTCCTATAGAAGGATAAAATAACTCAAGGGTTTCCCACATGACATAAATCCAAATAAGAGAAAACCACAATTGATTCAACAAAGAAGTATAAACAACATAGTAATCCACAAATTCATTTCAATATCGACCAACCAAAAAAACAAAAGTAATCAACCAATTCACAACTCAACTTAAAAATCAACACAACAAATCATCAAATCAACCAAAGTTAATCAAGATCAACTTAAGTTCCAAATCAAATCAAAATCCAAAAACAACCAACTGGGCATCCAAGGGAGGCCTCAATCTTCTCCTCTCAAGGTACCCTTATAGTTGGCACACAAATAACCTTCAGAAAATCTAATAGACATGACAACAATAGCCATTAACAACTCACATTCTCAAATCGAAAACAAAACCACTCGAACAATCAAGTCATTCATACTCACAAGAGTTCTAAGTACCTATCCATACAAACATCATTTTACCAGCTGATTATAATATCATAATGAAATTTATAAGAAACAATCATAATTCATTCAATACTTTATATCAATGGAAGAGAAATCCTACCCACGTCAACCAAAGAAGAAACCTCACTAAACTATATCAAAGTGAACCACTTAGGCTCTGGCTAATCCACGCGTACATAGCAAGGCAACAATGAGCAAATTAAAGGGATACACAAATAAGAGCTTTGACAGAGTATTATCCAATTTAGTACTTTTGCAGACACACAAGAGGCAACATGAACTTCTACTATCAGTAACACCATCGAAATATATTCAGTGCAGAGCATTCATAAAAAGGATTTCATTATGAGCAATTGATTATTACATAACTTAGACAAGAATTGCGGCTAGAGGAGAGGATTTGACTGGCGCAGTCCTAACAAGAAAGTAATTCACCTATCAATACTAGGGGATGGCTTGTATAAAGAAAGTTGATTTAAAGCATGCATGATGGAAGGTTGAGTGGACGATGTTTAGGATCCAAGATTTAAGATCAATGTCATGGAGGCTATTAGTGATGCTAAAAGCAATAATCTAGAAACGGGGGTTACAGTTGAATATATTAATGAATATGTAACCGAATTTCAAACATATGATAGGAGATAGGAGTTCAAGGGATCCGCTGGAGGGAAGGATTGAACTTCCGTAACATATACGTTTGATCTTGTTCAACAGGAACGACGTTCAAATTATGCCATTGACAGGAAAGAAATCGATGCGTCGATTAGAAAGGAATTCAAGAGTTATAGACTCGTACGATGACGTTCACTTCGGGTAGATAATTGACTCGGCCATACAAAAGGTGCAGCATATATTTCGATCCGTCCAAAATGGTGATCAATTCCTACACCTCATTTCAAATCTGAATGAAGGCTAAATCTCATATTTCAATCCCCTATATTATCATAGCTACCCACTATCAAGGGCAAGGCAATTATGTTTCAACTGCCCCATGAAGGAATTCTTCAGTGGGTGCTAACTGGTTAAGCTCAAAAATGAATCGAAAAGGTAAACACAGTCAAGGCAGCAAATAAGGAAAAAGTAACAACAATAATATCGCAGTAACATAAAATGGTAACGTTTCCTAGTTGTGAAGTATAAGCATGAATATCGGGGGTGTTGAATTTCAATTGGAATGAAATCAAGTTTCCCTAAATAGACACAACTATATTTATGTAAGGAAATACATCATATCCTTCTCTTGCCGAGACTTTTATGAACAAAAATAAAGAGAAAAGCGACACTGGAAACATTCTCAATTCATCATTCGATGGAAATAAGAAAAATATACTTACGCAAATCAGAGAATGAGAACACAGAAATCAATAACAACACCGACTTGAGTTCCTACGCCGAGAACGAAGTGAATAATCTGATGACCCCCTGCTTCGCAATCCACATGCCGTTCTTCAGGCTCGATTGCCCAAGAATAATTTTAATTCGAACCCCATATCCCCAAATCCAGAAACTATGATTTTCTTTTTTGAGAACAAAACCATCAGAAAAGAAATAGTAATCATCATAATCCTCCCAATAGTCCTCCTCCTCTAACCCTTACATTCGCCATTAAATAAAGCTTTCAACAAGATAAGTTTTCGAAAACGCAAGATCCATAAAATTTGGCAAGTTTTTCTTTTTGAATCTAGTTTTGAGTCGTGCTTGTGCACGCTTTTATGTTTTTCCATCTTTTCTTGTCTTTTTCTCTTATGAGTCTGAAATCTTATCCTTTTATTTATTTTAAAGCACTTAATTAAAATAATTATCCTTTCCCACGTTTTGTTTCTATTTCCACTAGTTTTAACATCAGTTCAAATCTTATCACAACGATTTATTTAAAATCACATTTTTCTCATTTAATTAATTAAGGTCTCATGATAATCAAATTTTCAATTATTATTATTAAATACAATCTAGACGATACTTCTAACAATTCAATTTAATTATTAATATCCATTTACTTTCTTTTTCATTGAATTGATTTATGTAATTATTATTATTTTAAAATTCTCAATTTGTTAAATTACTTCACAAGCAACTTTTAATATAATTACTTGATCAATCAAGACCTTATAAAAATATTAAGTTTTCTTCATAAATCCAATCATACTTCAATAATAAAATAACCAAATCAACAATGATATAACATAGTAACCACTTACCCAAATGCCTAGAAGGACTAACATGGAGGGTCACTATAGAGAAAGAATCATATGAAAAAAATCATTTACACAAGCGGAGAAAAAGTAAAAGAAAGCATGAGAAAGTGTGTTCAAATCTGTTGTGTTTTCTTTGATATTTTTTTGCATCATGTGTTGCCATCAATGAAAAAGGGGGAGATTGTTGCAAGTATTAAGGTGTTTTCATTGATGTCAACTATTTGTTGTTGTTATTGATATCAACTATGTGTATGGAAGTTGGTTATTGGCTATATATGTAGAGGATATTGAGAAAATTGTAATAAAGAAGATTTAAAATTTGTGCATGTATAGTTGAGATGTTGAAGAAGTTCTATGAGTACATGAATTTATCTTTATGTTGCTATGTCTAGAAGGTTGTTAGATTGAAGTAATGTGTTGAACTAATGTCTCTGGTACTTGGTCTCCAAGTGCTTTTAAGAAAATTTGATAAATAGTTTTATGAAAGTATTCGGTGTATGCTTCATGATGTGCTCCACATTTCTTTTAGGTTGATGCTATGCTTGTACGGGCCTGAGTTATTATTCATAGATGTTGATAGTTTCTATATCTCAAATTTGGGAATTTGGATCATTGTATAGTGTAAGATATTTTCACTAGTATGTGAACTATGCATTTTTGTGTATCTGGCTATGGTTTCAGATAAATGTATTTTCTTTGTATTTCTCTACATTTTGGTTTTAGGAATTACAATTAAGAGAATAATTAAATAAGGTTTCTCTCTTTCTTGGCTCAAGAGGATTTAAGATTTGGTATTGTTGATGATGAGTTTCTGAGCCACAGTGTATTATAGTGGCTGATAGGGATATTCAAATGTACAAAATGATCATTCTCTTCAAGTGAAGTTTTTTGTGAAGCTTCTAGAAGAATTTATATCTATTTATTACTTACTTTAGATTGTGTTCAAGTGAAAATTGTTGTCTAGAAAGATTGGACTGAGTAAAGGATCTGTGTGCTTAATTTTTTTTATCTATTTTGCATAGATGTTGGTTGATCTCGTGTTAAAAAATACTTGAGAAGCTCATAGAAGCATGTTAAGGTGTTTTGGGACTCATTTAGGTCCTCATTAAGAATTTGTTTGGATCACCCTCATTCTATTCCATCATGGGAATACTTTGGCACTAACCTAATTTGAATTTGCAAATACAAATTATGTATGGCCGACCTTGGAAGAGTCTCAAGGTTGAAGATAGTATAAGTATGAGTAAAGATATTTTTGAAAGATAAGATAGATGTGAGATAGTGATGTGTGATTTGAGTTTGGGTAGATCAGTGTGAATTTCAAAGTGTTGAGTTCCTAAAGGTAGTAAGTTGAAGCTGTACTCTATCTTTCAAACATGTCTACAAGTTTGTGAGAAAATTATGGTGGAATCCATGTCACATTGAGATAGTCTTCTCCTTGTAACAATTCTCTTCTATCTTCTTCATAATTTTGTGGCAGTGAGGTCCCTCATTGGATAGTGTGTCTAGTCTTGGTAGTGAGCCTCTTTTGCAACGAGCCTTTGCATTCAATTTTGGAATTCTTTATATTATGAGCTAATCCTCATTGTGGTTTTTCCCTCATCATATTTTCCACATAATTTTGGTGTCATTATGTGCATGGTTTTAATACTTTCAATTTGTGTTTTTGCACTTAAAAATTTAACAAATTAGCATAGTAAAGGTTTTGTGAATGCATGTAAATCTAACTTTTGATGAGGGTTTTGAAGTTTAAAAATTACTAAAATTGATTCACCCCCTCTTAGTTTTCTTGTTAAACAATATATATATATTATGGTAATTGGGGCATAGTATTTGAGCTTAGAGCTTCAAGCAAAGCATTAAAATATTCTCCTTTAAAAAATAAAAAAAGGTATTCATAATTAAAAGACAAAATTGGAGGCAGTATATAATAGCATCGAAATTCAACCTCCAAAGTAGCAATAGTAAAAAAAATAGTAGTATTTTTCTAGTTCTTGGGCAGACAACAACATGTTTTTCATCACACAGGTGCACAAACACTACACAGGCATCAATCCTCTACACTACGACTATAGACAAGGTTCTTGAAAGAGGTGATCCATTCAACACCATGAATTGGATCCATATTTTTATCTTCAAAAGGAAGGAGGCCGCAGGTATGGCTTGTTGGTGGTGGCACTCAAGGTCCACAGTCCAAAAATCAAAAAGAAAGGGAAGTGATGGTAACACCTCCATGTTGTTGGAATGTCTACATAGGTCCATTGAAAATAGAATTCCAACAATAGGGATGAACCCATAAATGATTTCTTCAAGCTTGTGCAAATACAAAAAATTGAACATTTCCTGATAGAGTGTGATTATCCATGGTTTGGTGACATCCATGTCCAACAAGGAAGCCACAAGCTGGGAGATGATGGTTGTATTGTAGTGTGACTGGTTCAAGTCCTTCACATAGTCCCTCCACATGACCCACTTAAATGCAACAATAATCAGGCAACTCTTTGTCTATAGAGGGTGCTTGATTCAATCATTACTAACCTCCTCGACAAAAGAGCCTTAAATTGTTTACCTCCAAAGCCTTACTAGAGTACCCAAACTATTCATGATGGAACATAAACTCAAAATAAAAAGATACTTGCAACGTTAATCCAAACATTAGTGACTAGTTTTGCAAGGAAAACATACTATTTATAAAAAAATGTGAACTGAAAAAAGCCTACAAATGGAAAACTTTTTCTTAATGAACAATAACTGAAAATGCAAGTTGGCGATAAAGAGTAAAAGGGAAATGTATACATCTAAAAATAGTCACATTAAATCAAGCCTAAAAAGTAATTAACTATAAATTATTTAATTAATCTTGTAAAATGATCTACATATAAATAAATTTAATTATTTATTTATATTGTTCACTTTCTCATTCTTCTAATTTAATAAAATAAATAAGTTTATTTAATTATTACCATCTTCCATATTCCTCTAAATTAATTAAATAGATTTTATAATTTATTTATATTAATTATCATAAGTTTGAATTTTAAATTCAAATGATATTCCTCTAAATTCCTTTTCCATGTTTAATTAAATATTCTAAATATTTATTTAGAAACTTTCCTCACTCTACATTTAATTAAATATTCTAAAATATTTAGTTAGAAACTTTTTTCACTTCATATTTAATTAAGTATTTTATATATTTAATTAAATGTTTTTTTATCATCTTCTCACACATAATTAAATATTAATTATTTAACTATGGAAACTTCTGAAATCCTTGTCACATATAATTAAATAAGATAATTATTTAATTATGGGATTTATCTTCAACTATCAACTAACTCTTCAAATGGAAAATTTCCTTCAATTTTGAATGGAAAAGATTGCGTAGGAGGAAATATCTTCCATTATTCTCTCAACCTTCCATCTTTCTCTCAACTTCCAAAATCTCTCATCGTTCATCTTAACAGGCTTGATTTCAACCGTTGATCTTTTCCAAGTAGATTATTGCCTCCAAAAACCTATAAATACAACCTCTTTTTGAGTTGAAAAGGATCCTAGATTTTGTGAATTTAATGTTATTATTATAGTTGCATTCTAATAAGCATTTATCAATCTTTTCAGGCATTTTTATTTCAAGTTCATAGCATATCAGTTTTCACATCATAACTTAAATCATTAAGCAAATAGACATGCATTTTGCATAAGCTCATTCTCCTAAATTGACATTCTAACAAGTTGTTGCTTAAACCAATTGAGGGCCAGTACTTGCAACAAATCCTTGGAGATAAAGCAAAAGAAGATGCTTTCAAAGGAGCTGCTATTTTAAGAGTTTTCTTTATTTTTCAATAAGTTTCCTTTGATTTAATGTCTTATTGTTGTGTTGGTTTATATTTCCTTGTTTTATATTACCTTAGTTAGCTCCATCATGGAATGATGCATACTATTGTGATTATCATTAGTGCAAGGGCCATTGCACGAATAATTGTCAAGCCCTGAAAAATGTCGTCCAAGACTTAATAAAAATGGTGCCATCATAAGCAAATGAAGAGCACCAAGGATTTTGCAACCCTTTTCCCAACTATCAAAAGGGTGAGTCTTCTAGAAAAAAAGTGTGAATCATATCAACGATAATATAATCCACCATATCTACACTAACAATGAATAGGTCAATGTTAGAAAATTTAAGGAAAAGATGGAATATAGACAAGTCAATGCAACAACAAGGGAACAATCTAAAGTTTTCTTAAAGAGAACTTCTTCAAAATCCACTGTGCCCCCGCCTCAAAATTTATATCTTAGAAAAACTCCTGCTTAGATTTATATCTTAGAACTCCTAAAGATTTCCCCAACACACAAGGAAAATGTAGAAAAGGCCCTCATTGAAACAACTGTATCCACTGATCTGGATATGGACTGATTTCAAGCCATGGTGGGACACTTGTCCTCACCCACATGCCTCTCATTCTCTAAAAATGATGATGTTTCCATGACTCATCCCCATAATTCACTGCTATACTTATAAGTCATGATCCACAAGTTTCGTATCAGATGCGTCTTACTAGATGGAGGGGTTGGGTTGAACATACGTACCATGAAGTTAATTCTGGCCTTAAGATTTTATGAGGAATCTATCAATGCTAGAAGAAATCTTACCATTAAAGCCTATGATGATGAAGATAGAGCATCCAAGGGTTTAATCATGTTTCTGATCATAGTGAGACTTGTTATCAAGAATACCTTTTGTCAAGTATTAGATTGTGATCTTGCATACAACATCTTGTTGGGTCGTACTTGGATCCACAAAATGCAAGATATCCCATCCACATATCATCAATGTCTTAAGTTTCCTTATGATGGACAGGAGATCACAATACTAGATGATAATTTGAATAGTCATACTTGTGCCAACATCAAAGCTAGTCAAGATACTTTGGTTCCCAACAATCAAGAAGCTCTTGCTACTACTTCTCCCAAAGTTGATACACAAATCAGTCAGTTAACCAAAAGCTTTTAGAAGAAACTACGGTTCAAGGACAATGGAGTTGGGGAGTACGCCCTCTATCTTGCTAATCTACCTACATTGCCTCAGTCACATGGGAAACCTTCTATCACACAACAACATACATATTATGTAGCATCAACATCAACACAACCACAAATAGAGCCAAGTACACTATTTAATGGACAATTTATCAAAGGAAAACTCCCCATGGAAGATCTTGAGGATAGAGAAGTTCTAAATTGGCTCTATAAAAATGAAGATGAAACTGATCAATATGGTAAAGGGTATTCAATCATGCAAAAGATGGGCTATGACGGTAATGGTCCTATCAGAAAGAGAAAAGAAGGAATAGTTGAGCCTATTCACCTTCTAGGAGTTGCTGCAAAAGATAAAATAGGACCTGGCTATGATACTAACTCAAAAGAAATAACATCCAATAAATTTCATGATTTTGTCCTCACATTGCAATAAGGTTTTGATACAAGAGAAGCATATTTGACATCAATTGAGAATTTTGTTGATAATAACTCTGACACAGACTCTGGTGAATACAAATGGGACACCATCTACAATGATGGGTTATGGAGGGACAAAAAGGTTGATGTGATACACAAGTATACCCCAACTCTAATCGAAGGGGAAGATTCAAGTTCCCAACCATAAGTTAACTATGATTCTAGTGATACTGAGTCATATTTCAACAAACAATACCATCGTGAGAACAATACCATCATTGATCTACCTCATACCTTGGATCCTATAGACAAGTCTGTTATGATCATAACCATAGTTGATTCCACGCAACCTGATCACCTGCTACCTTTGATCCATCCTAATCTCATTGATTGGGATTCGTTTGAACCTATCAATATACCTATGTTTCCAAGTGATGAATCTATTGTGAACTTCCTTTCATCATATGACACAAATGATTGTTCGACTAGTGATTTTTGACATAGTGTCTTTAATCAGGAGAGTTTCAAGTCTCCTAGCTACAAAAATAAATATCTAACAGTGAAAACCATAATCTGGCAGTGTTAGATCAAACAAAAGATTAAAAAAAGATCATATTGAGTATGTGCAGGATCATCATGGAAAAAATAGGCCCTTAAGTGGCAAAAAAATTAGAAAAATTAGAGTTAGGAAAGTTGACATAAAAAAATTTGAATAAATTATCTATATTATTTCAAAAATGTGTAAGAATAGAATCTGTAGAAAATTGAATGTATTTTCTAAACTATTAGGTATGTTTAAAAATAAAAAAATTATTTGGTGAAAATTTGAAATTTCAATGCAGTGGTACTTAAATGCTAGGGAAAAAGTAAGATGTAGGTGTTTGACCACCCTAACCACAATAAAATGATAATATTATTTTATAAGATTTTAGATATAAGTAGAGGAATCATGCCTCGATGTGATGCATATTTTTTGTAATTTTTTCCAATTAAATAATTAATTATGATTTTTTGATTACAACTTTTTTAAAAATATAAAAACTCACATGTCTAAACACATTAACTTGGTCAAAACATCATGAAATTCAATTTTTATTTTTTTAATCCTATAGTATACAAACTGTAGAATGTGACACATGTTTTGGATTCAAAAAATGTGATACCGTTTGAAAGGTATAGATGTTTTTCAATTAGCCTATCAATTAGGACTTTAGTTGTAATTTGAATAGAAAATGAATAATAATTACTTATTAAATTCAAAGTAAAGCATAATTTATATCAGTGGAAAGTTGAGAATCTCCTTTAAAAACCCTTTTCGTTTCATCAATTTTGGGTAAAAAAATAGTCGTCAGCCACATACCCGTCATATTGCCACTTTTTGGCCCATCATGATCCTACACATACCCTATCAGATGGTGAAAAAATTTTTAAGGCACCAAATGATGGGAAGCTTGAAACTCTCCCTGAGCACTATAATGAGTGAATGCCTATCTTGATTGAGCCTATAAAAGAGGTTAATCTTGAAACTTCAGAAAAACTAAGGATTCTACAGTTAGTTGCATCAATGACAGATAAAGAAGTACTCAAGTTCATGGAATTTCCAAGAGAAAATCAAGTCAACTTTTCCTGGTCTTATGCAGACATGCCAGGTCTTGATGCCAATCTCATAATGCATCACATGTCCATCAAACTAGGAGCTATGCCTATGAAAAAAATCTCAGAAAGATGCATCCACATGTCACACTACTGGTTAAAGAAGAACTCAGAAAACTCCTTGATGTGGGTTTCATAAGATCAATTGACTATGCAGAATGGATCTCCAACATTGTTCCTGTGTCCAAACTAGATGGACGTATCATAGTTTGCACTGATTTTAGAGATCTTAATAAGGAATGTCCTAAAGATGACTTCCCACTTCCAAACATCGATACTATAGTTGATCTTATAGCTGGCCATGCCATGCATTCACTAATGGATGGTTTTTATGGCTACAAACAAATGAAGATTGCACCTAAAGACTAGGACAAAATAGCTTTCACATGTCCATGGGGGACTTATTGTTGTAATGTCATGCCTTTTGGTCTAAAGAACACCGGGGCTACATATCAATGAGTTATGACTATAATTTTTCATGACATGATGCACACATTCATGGAAGATTATGTCGATGATATATTGGAAAAGTTAAACACAAGAGAAGGACATCTTGAAGTGTTATCCAAAATATTTGCAAGGTTAGAAAAGTTTAAAGTTCACCTCGAATCCAAGAAATGTGTTTTTGAGGTCACATCTGGAAAGCTCTTAGGATACATAGTATCATAAAAAGGAATTGAAGTAAATCCTACCAAAGTACAAGAAATCATGGAGATGCCTCCACCAAGGAATATCAGTCAGTTGAGGTCATTACAGGGACAACTTCAATCTATATGAAGGTTCATCTCATAGCTGGCAGATAACAATCTACTTTTTACACATCTATTGCATAAGAATGTTCCTTTAAAATCAGATGACAAGTGTGAAATGGCCTTTCAAAATATCAAGTAGTACCTAATGAACTCATTGGTTCTAGTACCACCAAATCTAGAAAAAACTCTAATCTTATATGATGCCACAACAAAGATGTCTTTTAAGGCATTATTAGCACAACAAGACTCTACAGGAAAGGAAGATGCAATTTATTACATTAGCCGAATGCTTGCAAGTCATGAAATCAACTACACTTTCATCGAGAAGGCTTGTCTAGCAGTAATCTTTGCCTCACATAAATTTTTGCACTATATGTTAACTCATACAATCAATCTTGTTGCAAAGATTGATCCACTTAAGTATTTATTGGGCAAGGTTGCATTAAGAAGAAGGTTAGCAAAATGGGTCATGATCTTAAGTGATTTTTACATCCATTATGTTGATTTCAAAGTAATCAAAGGACAAGTTATCACCGATCAACTAGCTAATTCACCACTACAAGTAGAGCATCCCATGCATATCAAATTTCTAGATGCTAACATTTTCATTGCAGAACCAAAATAGACATGGTATTTATATTTTGATGGTTCTTTCACTCAACATGGATTGGGGATAGGCATACTCTTTGTTACCCCTCAAGGCCACACCATTCCTCGGTCATATAGGCTAATGTTTCCATGCACTAACAACATAGCCGAGTATGAAGCTTTAATCACTAGACTCAAGATCACATTGGAATGGAGGATCACAACACTACAAATCTATAGTGACTCACAGTTAGTCATTAATCAGATCAATGATGATTATCAAATGAAAGATGACAAACTATTCCCATAAAAGAAAATGGTTGACGATTTCAAGAAGTACTTCATGGATATCAAGTTCATACAGATTCCAAGACTTGATAACAAAGTAGCTGACGCCATGGTCACAATCACATCATTGCTACAACTCCTAGAAGATTAGGCTCACTATGAATTTTTGGTGGAACAATCATTTTCACCTGCCTATGACACACCTGAAATCCAAATCATTTGCCACTTAGTAGGATCTGATTCACCTTGGTATGGCAAGATTTATGCCTATCTAAAAGATGGCATCTTACCATCTGACTTATCCCAAAACCAAAAGCATAAATTTATCCACCAATCCTCTTGCTATACTCTTATCACTGACTTCCCTTATCACCATGGTCTTGATGGTACTTTACTTTGATGTCTTGAACGTGAAAAATCTGACAAAGCTTTACAAGAAGTTCATGGTGGCATTTGTGGTACTCATTCAAGTGGACTAACCTTATCCAAGAAATTGATTAGAATGGGTTACTACTAGGCTACAATGGAAAGAGAATCATTCACTTTTGTGAAGAAGTTCTCCAAATGTCAGATACATGGGAATCTCATCCATGCACCAGCACAAGAACTACAACCGTTCATGCCAAACTGGCCATTCTCTCAATGGAGTTTAGATCTAGCTAGAAAGATTCATCCTTCATCATCAAATATAAACAAGTTCACCATCACAACAACATAGTACTTTACTAAGTGGATTGAGGTAGTACCTCTCACTAAGGTTACTAGCAAAAAAATCTCATCGTTCATACTCAACTATATCATTTGTTGGTATGGCATTCCCAACTCCATCATCATAGATAATGGATGACCATTCAAGAATCTGGATGTTGATGAAATTTGTGAGAGATTCCATATACAACATAGATATTCAACACCCTACTACTCACAAGGGCATGTCCAAGTAGAGGCCTCAAACAAAACCCTACTAAAAATATTGAAGACTATGAATGATGTAGGGAAAGATTGGCATGTACAACTCAGTCCCACATTATGGGCCTATAGAACTAGAATCAAAACACCAATAGGAGAAATAGTGTATGATCTTGTCTATGGAGTAGAAGCCATATTACCTCTAGAGGTTGAGATTCCATCACTTAGAGTATCATTGAAAAATTTAATCATAGATGATGAATACAGAGTTTCTCGGCTACAAGAGCTAGAACTCCTTGATGAAAAGAGACAATGAGCAGCTGATCATTTGAAAGCATATCAATAGATGATGTCTCATGGCTTTAATCATGGAGTCAAGCCATGTACCTTTCAGGTGGGTGATCTTGTTTTGAATGAAAACCCATGAAATCAGCAGGACAAAGAGAAGAAAGGAAAGTTTGAACCAAATTGGCTGGGTCCTTACATGGTCATCATTGTATACGGTTCAGGAGAATACAAGTTGTCAATACCAAAAGGGAACCTATTTGATGAACCCATCAATATCATGCACTTGAAGAAGTATTATGTCTAAATTAGTTATCATCATCCATAAAATGCCCTTAAAAAATAACAAAAACAACATAAAATGTCTAGAAAAAAAATATCAAAAACAACAAAAAAAGTCCTAAATTTTTTTAGAAAAATGTAATAAAGACAAATAGTGAAAATATAGAAAACAGACACTATTTGTAGCTCTCCATCTATTAGTTCATGTTTTGGACTTAGCTTATCGGCCTTCATTTCATGCATCTTTTCACCATCATCTTAGAGCCATAACCACATCATACTACCATCATTTTCCTAGAGAAATAACATCTTACCATGTCTTGATTATTGTACATATTCATTTTAGCAAGTTGTGTCAATACTACAGGAAAATGTTGACATACTAGGGGAAATCAAGTTTCAAGTTCTATTGAAACAACTAGACAATGACATAAAATCCAATCAGGTAAACAAACAATCAAATCCCATTAATAGCTATCCAATCATTGATCCATATCACAACAGTTTTCGGCAAGTACCATATCATAACACATATCTGGATGATCTAAACCTGAATAATGTTTGGAATATTAGTATTATATTTTGCACAATGGTTGTTTAACTTTCGATATCATCCCTCTAGATTACACTCGATGATGTAGTAAACTAGAGTGACAAGGAAAGAGGATTATTTTTCTTTATCTACTGTCTTGTGGTTAACTATCAATCTATTGCAAATGTCACAAGACATGATTTCCAAAGCCTATCATTGATGAAAGTTCCAAATTTGCATTAGAAAGTGGTTAATCTTTGTCTCTTTATGCAAGAAATACTAAGGTCATCTCAGTTCAATTATACTTCGATGCTTTTGTTCACTTACTATATCAAAAATAATGAAAGTTACACTCAGGTCATCATGGTCTACATTATACCATCGATTCCTGTACTAACTTTCAACATACTAAAAGGCTCAAAGATGATAAATAAGCATAAAGTTGGCTCACATAATGACAATAGTGTGTAGTTCATTTTGGATAGTTAAAATCTGCATGGTTAGTATAGATGAAATCCATGTTAGTTTGTGCATGATAAT
This sequence comes from Sequoia sempervirens, assembly GCA_007258455.2. Lineage (NCBI taxonomy): Eukaryota > Viridiplantae > Streptophyta > Pinopsida > Cupressales > Cupressaceae > Sequoia > Sequoia sempervirens. The sequence continues at coordinate 32,716 of VDFB02328396.1, forward strand.
TATCCTATTCATCACATCTCATTTTCATTACCTCAATCAATCCATTCAATCATTTCTTCCAATCTCATCTCAATCAATTCATCCAATCCTTTATTCCAATCTCATCTAATCAATCCATTCAATCTAGCACAAATCATTTAATCATACCTTTGATCTTGTTCCTAGCTTTACTGCAAGCCTTGATAATTACCATCATCATCGAGATGTATCCTTACCTATCCTTGTGTTGTTTTAGGATGTATCCTTCCCTCATCAGCAACACTCTCATCATCATCATCATCATCAGGATGTATCCTTCCCTATCCTTGTGTTGTTTCAGGATGTATCCTTCCCTAATCAACAACACTCTCATCATCATCATCATAATCATCATCATTGGTATGTATCCTTCCCTTATCAACAACACTATCATCATCATCATCATCATTGAGATGTATCCTTCCCTCATCAACAACACTATCATCATCATCATCAATCCATCTTGGCTTGTAGTTTGACTGAGGCATCTTTTAATCAATTATCGGGAGCTAAATCACTTCATCCCTCTCATTATCTGAATTTCATCATCAACTCAACATTTTTCTCATCATTAGTGATTTACCTCATGAGGGGGCATCATCAATATCAGCCACATATCAGATTCAAATCAAAAAGCATGTAAGGCACTTTTTTTTAATCAGGGGCATATCAGTTAAAAATTTTCAACCAGGGGAAAAATCAAATGCATCAAATTTCAAAAGTAGGAATATTTTCTTTGAAGCAATGAGTAAAACACATCACTTCAAAGAGGGGAAAAATGTATACATCTAAAAATGGTCACATTAAACGATGCCTAATAAGTAATTAAATATGAACTATTTAATTAATCTTCTAAAGTTATCTACATATAAATAAATTTAATTATTTATTTATATTGATCACTTTCTAATTCTTCTAATTTAATTAGATAAATAAGTTTATTTAATTATTACCATCTTCCATATTCCTCTTATTTAATTAAATACATTTTATAATTTATTTATATTAATTATCATAAGTTTTAATTTTAAATTCAAATGATATTCATCTAAATTCCTTTTCTGCATTTAATTAAATATTATAAAATATTTAATTAGAAACTTTCTTCCCTTCATATTTCATTAAGTATTTTATATATTTAATTAAATTATTTTTTATCATCTTCTCACACATAATTAAATATTAATTATTTAATTATGGAAACTTCTAAAATCCTTGTCACATATAATTAAATAAGATAATTATTTAATTATGGGATTTATCTTCAACTATCAACTAACTCCTCAAATGGAAACTTTCCTTCAATTTTGAATGGAAAAGATTGTGTAGGAGGAAACATCTTCCATTATTCTCTCAACATTCCATCTTTCTCTCAACTTCCAAAATCTCTCACTGTTCATCTTGATAGGCTTAATTTCAACTGTCGATCTTTGCCAACTAGATTATTGCCTCCAAAAACCTATAAATATAGCCTCTTTGTGAGTTGAAAAGGATCCTAGATTTTTTGAATTTAATTCCATTATTATAGTTGCATTCTAATCAACATTTAGCAATCTTTTTAGTCATTTTTATTTGAAGTTCATAGCATCTTAGTTTTCACATCATAGCTTAAATCATTTAGCAAATAGACATGCATTTTTCATAAGCTCATTCTCTGAAGTTGTCATTCTAACAAGATGCTACTTACACCAACTAAGGGCCAGTACTTGCAATGAATCCTTGGAGATAGAGCACAATAAGACGCTTTTGAAGGAGTTGTTGTTTAAAGAGTTTTCTTTAATTTTTAATTAGTTTCCTTTGATTTAATGTCTTATTAGTGTGTGGGTTTATATTTCCTTAGTTATCTCACATATTCACACACACAAGAAATCATGTGAAGGAGATTTTTTGAAGCCATGAGAAATTAATATAGTCACTAGAAATTAATGGTAACATATAGGATTTGTCTCCATGCATGTTCCTCCCTTCATAAATTCTAGCCAACTCAATCATGTGTAAAGAATGTTTTAAAAGCCACCTCTTGGTCAGTTATCGTGTCACCAAAAAGTGTATACTTTGGTTGATATGGGAATAATTGATGATAAATTGAACTTAACAAGGCCTTGATTTAGTGTTGTGAGGTGTTTTACACATCCACACTAGGTATTGAACCCTTGCAAATTGAATACAGTACATTTATTGATGTCTTGCAAGAGTGTTGTAAGGTGTTGTAACACATCTTCACACTTTTCTAGGACCATAATGTTATAATTCACCTAAATAACCTTACCAAGACCTACTTCAATGTGTTGTAAAGTCTTGTAACAAAATTTCACACTTTCCTAGGATTTTTATCAATATTTACACCTTTTTTATGTTTTAAATGGCACCTTTATGCACTTACAAGCCTTAATTAAGTGTCTTGTTGAAGAAGAACCCAATAAAAAACATTTAATACATCTTAATCCCTGAAATCCACTCAAAATTTCCCAGGTGGACTAAGTCGCCACCATGGGCGACTTAGTCCCATGTGGCACAAAAATCAAAATTAATTCAAATTTCTTTTAGGTTTTTTATTCTTTAAGACCTAGGGTTGACTGGTGATGTGGCATTTTTAGGAATTAAGGTATAATTGTGTATAAATAAGGGTTTTTCCCCCATTTTTCCATCTCCTAACTCATATTAAGTCATAAATCTTTATCATTCATCACCATCATGTTATCAAGTCAAGAAAGCTAGGTTATTATCATTGCAAGACATCAAGACAACTTCTTAAGACATTCAAGAGCATATTCTTCAACTATTGTTGCAGAAATTCAAGATCTATCACCATGGAAAGTTACTAACTCCGTTCTTTCATGCTTCATTATATCATTTCTTCATTTTGGTTTAATTACCTAAAAATGGTTTAACCAAGACAAACCCCCACCCCCTAACATTCAACATTTCTCCTTCTTGTCTTGTGTGCTTGTAGATTTAGGAACTTTAAGGGTTTGAAGATCATTGAAGACATCTCCTTGTTGAACCCTTATTATATTTGGATGAAGGGTTGTTATCTTGAGGGTTTTATAAGGTCTCATTTGTTATGAATGCTCATAGGGTTTTGTTTAAATCTTTACTACCATTTCCAATTATTTTCTAAACATCTCATGTCATTCACTATCATCTGGTGACCACTCCCTTGAAGCCTAGATCATGTTCTTTTATTTTATAAAGATTGGGTAAGGGATCTTTAGCTTTTATATCTTTCGTATTTCATCTTTTGAAAAGTATTAAGTATATTACTCTCATGTCATCCTAAAAAGTCCCCTCTTTTAGAACAACTTAAATGTACGTGTTGAAATGCTTCCACTTAGGTCTCGATGACGCTCATAGCTTATTGCTCATCACTGATTTATTCATAGGTTGACACCTTGAATTAGCAACAAGTGATGGAATGATGTTTTCCTTAGACATTGCTCATCACTAATAGCTTTTGAGACTTCAAATTTGTAATAGAAATGACTAATACTTCTAGCATTGTGTTCTTATTGCTCATCGCAGATGGCCATTGAAAAGATAAACTTGAATTAGCAATGAGCAATATGATGTGATTTATTTTATATTGTGTGATCACAGATATGTTTTAAATATAATTCTCACATTGGCTATATGCGATGGACCTTATAAATGTTGTAAATCCTATCATCGTTGATTACTTGCAAAGTTTATGAGGAGAATTAGTGATGAGTGGTGGCCTTATGTTACATCGCTCACCACAAATTCATTTCAGAACATGAATTCTAAATTAGTGACAAGTGATGGTATCCTCTAAAGTTTTTTCTTTCACTAATTTGATATGATCCTATGAGCGATGTCTTTTGTGCCATTTAATTTATGTAGGTTGTATGTGTCTAAATATGATGCCTCCACAACAACTTCGCTCACCGATAGGATCTTGGGCACAAAGTTTGAGTTAGCAATGCATGATGAAGGGACGAATGTGACCAAAGGTTAGGCTGCTAGACTAGGGGCTAAAGATCATCACATGAATGTTTACATCATTGATAGAGCTAGGTGATGATAAAGTAAATTAGTGACAAGTGATGATTACTACATGGAATGAGAAATGTGGCAAGATCCTAAGGATTTAGCATAAAGAAAAAAGGAAAGTAGCTAGAGAACTAAGGAACCATTGATAAATTTTTAAAGCAAGATGATCCAAAGGACTGAAGATCATTGCATAAATAGTTTCATAACTAGTTACACCAAAAAATTTGAGAAGATCAGCGATGAAGTGATGAAGTGTATAAAGAATGTTTCCCTATAAGAAAAATTGGTCTTGTGTACTTCGTCAATATTAATGAAAGCATAGATTAGGTTAGCGATACATGTTGATTGATAGATCACAACACTTGAGTTGGAATCATTGTTTTCTATGAATGAGTTGCTAAAAGAGTACAAAATGAGGCTCAGATCACCATGGATGAAGTTTTAAATGATTTAAAAGCAATGGTCTAGATTTAAAACCAAGCTATCAACTCACTCACGTGAAGAGTTCTGAGATCATTAATTTTGCATGCTTCAAATTTCCTATTTAATGTACATTGTCTATTATTCTTTCTCATCAAAATTTAGTCTATAGTAAATAAGAGGCATGGGTTAGTTACGGAGTGTGTGAATATCAAATTTTTTGGAGGAGTCTTGTCCTAGTTGATTAGGTCTACCATAATGGTTCAAGAGCTTGAGAAGTTGAGTTTGCTTGTGTCTGAGAAAGATGTTCTTAAAGATGAAAGTGGAATGAAAGGAGCTCCTAATATGCCAAAAGACAGAATAAGACTTGGGAAATCCAAGGAGTATAGTAACAAGGAGAATTGTCATCTACATGACTAGATAGTTTTAGAAGAATTAGTCAAACATGGAGAGAAGAGGATGGTAGAATATGAAAAAAAGGAAAGGAGGGAGAATGAGCATTGTAAGGCCTATCCAAAGGGATGTAATTCTCCATGTGAAGTTTCCAATAACCCTTTAGGAAGTGAGGGTGATACTAATAGAGAGGGTGATTATTACCCTCTCTCCCTAGTACTATCAAGGAATTCTAACAAGGAGGTGGTGACAATTTATCTAGTCCCACCATGATCAAAACATGGGTGAGTATCCTCTAAGGTCAATGATTCAGAGTGATGACTGCACCAATTTTTTTTAATGAAACCATGCCCTTTTGTTAGGATTGTTCTATTCAAAACTCATGTAATTTCTTGTTTCTAGTGCTAAGGTGGAATGCTTTCAGACTTGTATGTAGGAGAAGTGTCAGACTAGTTAAGCTTGGTAGCATGTGTGTTGTTTCTAGAAAATATACAAGTTTGTGTTGGAGTTTCTATTGGAGAATCTTCTTTGGTCAACAAGGATGAGGATTGAACACGATTGTAATGAACTCTTCCTTTTGAGGAGTTGGCGTGTATTCATTCAGGGAATATGGAACATGTTCCTTTACTCTTCCATTTTCCTTAGATGATTGCATGTAACAAACTAAGAATATCTTGAATTCTAGAGCAAATGAAATAAAATATAAATGTAATTAAGCCTAACGATTGTTTCTCCCTTGTCTTATAAAATGGATTTCAGGGCTTATTATAGAGGTCATATTTTGAAGTTGCTATAGGGTTCTAGGTGAAAACTAAGTTCAAGAAAGGCACTTAGGATAGAATATTGGTAATAGACTAGTAGTTTGTCTTAGATGTGAGATCATGTATGTAGTGATCTTAAATAAGTTTTATAGAAATTACTTATATCAAAACAAATATTAGTCTAGAAGTAAATACTCTCCTATGTATGTTCCTTATGAGTTATGATTGAGAAATACTAATGGTGTTATCATTTGTCTTTGAATATTTTTTTTGAATGTATTACTCTGTTTTTAGCTTTAATTAAAGGAGTTAATTAAAATTCTTGAATAGGGTTATAAACTTTGTAAGGAATGGCATAGGATTCCTAGGAAGTAAATGTTTCTTGCATAGTGAGTTTTCATAAATGTAAAGCAATATAAAGATATTTTTTTTCTTCCTTAAGTGAGTAATTTGTAAATTGTTGATCCTTATATACATGACTCCATTGTTCTAATTGATGAGACACTAGTCATTTTGCTAGAAAATCTTGAATAAAATGAATAGATAGTGTTCCTAGTCCTAGACTTAAGATAAGGCAATATTCAATTCAAAATCTTTCCAAGGATAGTATAGGTGGAATTATCCCTAATTCCTAGCAAATAGCTAGTCACTAACTTGAAAATATGCCAAATCTTCAGTGAGATAAACTTAATTTGCAAATAAGTAGGAATCAATTTGCATATAAATGTGTTGATAATCAAGTATAGTATCTGAAAACACAATTTGGATCACCCTCCTAGTTTAAGAGACCACACTTCCTTAATCCAAAATTTCACTAATTTTTTTTAAAAGTAAATCTCTTAATGTCTCGCTCAATTAGTTCTATACTTAGGAACTTATATCCATACGGGATAGGAATCTATCCATTTGGGATAGGAATCTAACCATATAGGTTAGGTTAATGTCCATACAGGATCAAGACTCATCTATCCATCCAGGATAGGCATCTAACCATTCAGGTTAGGTTAATGTCCATTTGGAACCAAGATCTACCTATCCAAATAAGGTAGACATCTAACCACATGGGTTAGAAAATGCTCTAGTGAGAGACTTAGACCCATCAGGACCATTCAGGTCCTGAGTCACTCTCTAAAGACTACACTCATCTACTAGTAGTGTACCAAGGTCAACATCCTTAGGATTAGGTGAGATAATAATAAAAGCTTGAGTCCCGCCTCGGAATTTGGCCTTAAGCCTTAGGGAATCAAGCGAATCCATCTGGGATTCCTTTTGAGTATAACAAGTAATTTCTAACTTCAATTTTAATATTTAATTATCTTCCATTAACTCAAGGTATCTTAACAAGATCAATAAGGTAAACATCCTTAACCAATCCTAAATCCCCACCCCAAGCACCTGCGTACTAGGCACAACTCAATCCCTAGATTGCCTACATACACCATTTCGTCATGGGATCAAGGCATATAATATGTAGTTTTGTTTTCTAATCTATTGTTGAATGTAAACTATTTTTTGGGTACACGAACCTTTCTAGGGCCATTGCCCCAGGCAGTTTCTCTTCGGTTGCTACCCACATAAGGGAGCATATAAAGCATTAAGATTCATGGTGATATTTTTCCTGTTTCCAAATTCATCTATGTCATAAATTCTTATAAGTCACATGACCCTCACCCATTAAATAACAATTCATCAAAGATAACAGAATTAAAAAGTCAATTCACATGCCCAAACCCTATTGGGGTTTTCTATGATTTTCACTAGCGGATGTAAGTCCATTATAGTATTATCTTTTTTATATTATCGATCCAAGAGGGATTTCTCGCCCCTTGTATTTTAACTCCAAAATGATCCTTGTTGCTCTCAAATGATTTATAGGAACGATGCCACAAACACCATTCTTGTAGCTTTATTAGGCTATAAGTGTAGTAACTCAGCCATGATAACATTACCTATAAACGTTAGTAAGAGGAACCATTTATACCGAACACTGCTGGTTTTTATGTTTTCCTCCTCTTATTTAAGTTTCCTATCTAAGAAGGAAATTAAGTTCATTATCAATAATAAGAAAAGTAGCTTGTGCACATAAAAAAATTGGTAATATAAAAGCTTTATACCTTCTTGCTAAGGAAGTAAAATTAAATGAACTTTCTAAAAAAAAAAAACTATTTATTCAAGTACATTTAATAGAAAGAAGAATTGCATCTACTTACATCCTATGAAAGTAAAACTTTTTGTAAAAATGAATTGAATAGTTAGATCCATTTATGAAATAAAACACTTAAATATAAAGTTAAATCCTTCAAGATGGGTGATCTAATTCAGAGATGGTATGAATCTAATTATTTTGCAATTTTAGTATTTCCTAGAAAAGAAATTTGAATCTATTTGCATAATCTATGTAATAGAGTAAGAAGTTTTGATTTAAATTCCATAGCACTAATATTTTCAAGATAAATATCCATCTAAGATAGCATAAATAATTCCAACTGAAGGAGACTTCATGGCATAATCTATTGTTTCAAGACAAAAGGTTTATTAATTTTGATTGAATTGCATAAATAAATAATCCAACTAAAGAAGACTTGATTTTAATTGCATAAGTTATTTCACTAATGTCTTAGATAGATAAACCAATATAATGTCTTAATAAGAGCCTTGATTTTAATTGTATAAATTATACTACTAATGCTTCAAGATTGATGATCTATCTAAAGTAGGTTTTCATTAATTTGCATAAATTTATTCTTGATAATATTCTAATGATTACATAATGATTTATTCACTATGAACTTCTTGTAATTAAATGAATCAACCTTGTTTTAAAAAGAATTGAATCTACTTGCATATTGAGGGAGAAAATTAATTTAAAGAATAACCATGATGTTGAAGAATTAAGTTTATTGCTAATATATTAAATCATAACTATGATGTTGTGCTATAAACCTTGAATCCCAAGGAAATAAATTTATTGCATGGAGATAAAGTTGATTTGAAGAATAACAATAAATCTAAGAATTAAGTTTATGGCATAAAATGAAAGAACTTTTACTAAAAAGATATTATTATTTCCTTAAGTTAGATTGTATTTTGTTTGCATGAATTCAATTTTACTAATTACCATTCGGTAAAACAATGAACTTCTCATTTAATGAAATATAAATTTAAGCTTAAAATTTAATGTCTAATAGTCATAATTGTTATCATAGAATTGTAATTATTGTCATAAAGTTATAGTGTTGTCATAAGATATAAAGGTTGTCATTCCTCTATTTTAAAATCTTCTATAACTACTAGGTCTATACTCATAGGTTATCATCATTTTATGAAGAAGAGAGGTATATTCTAAGTTCAGTTATTATATTCAACAATAGCTAGTAATCATTTCCATCTTTTATTCAAATGAAATTAAATATTATCTCATAGAACCATTGTTTGGACCAAATCTTCATCAATCATAAATGTTAGTTAATTTGTTGTCTTATTAGATTAGGGTACAATTATTAAAATTAATAAATTCATAGAATTTATTTAATAACTTAAATTCATTTAATGAATAAGCCCATCCTTTGATTGTTAATTAGACCAAATAATTTATTATTTAATCTATCCAATGGATACCCCTTTGGAAAATTCTATCAATTTATTTATCCTAAAAACAACTATTTTATTTATGACTTAGCTAAATTAAAAGGATAGATGTTACATAGAACTTTAATATAAAAACCCATATTATAAAACATATGTATTTAGATTTATTTTATTTTATTTTATTTAAAAAATAATAAAATAATAATTTAATTTAAAGAAAGTATATTTTGTTATAAGTAAAAATAGATGAGAATAAATTTATTTATTTTTAAATATATTGATTTAGAGATTAAAAAAATAAGAAAATTAATTTCATTCTAGATTTAGTTTAAAAAAAAATGAATGGTAAGGACAATAATAATAGATTGATTCTAAAATTTTTTATTTTCACAAACAAGGATAGGAAAAAGTGTAATAGCTTTATTCTAGAAAATTTTCTATATTTAATTAGTTATTCTCAAAGCAAATTAGAATAAAGGAAACCTGAATGGTGATGGAGTTGCAACAAATCTTCTTCCAAATCTTTTGTTTGTGTCTTCTTCAACTTGATTCTCCTCCCTTCAATTATATCCTTCTTCAAAGTGATAGCATAAAGATACCATTCATGTGTTGTTGATGAGAGAAGAAATTACCTCAATTTATAGACTTGAGGGGAGGTAAATTGAGGGCCAAGATTGAAGATTGATTCAAAGGATAGGATTTTTTGAGAAGGTGGGGTTTGGATTGATAGCCTCACTTTGTGACAAGTGTCATAAGAAGAAGGTTTTAAAAATATGCTCACATGGTATGGGGAGAGGAGCTAGGGGTGCTCACACATGTGTGAGCACACTTTAGGAGAGGCGGATATGGCAAGTCCCCACACCTTTCCCAAGACCATAAAACTCGTCACTCCTATTTAAGTGACTTTTCAAGGGTTCATACTATTCCCTAAAGGTCATATTATATTTTGAATAAGCTTCCACCCGATAGGTACTTACCCTAGGGGTTCATTTTTACCCGAAAGTCAATAAAACAAGCCTAAATAACCCTATGTAAGAGAATTCTAATTTTAAAATGCAAATTTTGATTTGTGAGCACACCTTGGGTAGATGATATGTTGACATGTCTATGACATGAAAGAGAGAGGGTGGTTGTATAATGACATGTCTATGACATGTAAGTGGGGGGGGCTTGACCATGTGTGTGTGAGCACACATGGGGAAGCCAAATGGCTCAGAGAGGAAAGATCACATGCATGGTGTGAACTCTCATACAAGGGTTAGTGGGGATGTGTTGTAAGGTGATAGTGACTTGTGCATGGAAGTTACATGTGAGGGAAATTAGAATGAATTTTTAAATTTGCAAAAATGATAATGAATATTAATTAATGAATTAATCTAGGATTAATTTAATAAATAATTATGGAGGATAGTAACATATACCTAATCCTATTTAATTAGATTAAATGATGTATTATATTAAATTAATGTGACTTGGGAAAGTGGCTAATTTTATTAATTAAGTATAATGATAGATTGTGCTAATTAATAATGATTAGGATAGGATGGGGACCCTTGTCACATAATGACTTAATTTTTTTATTCACAATTATTTTTTTCATTATTTTTTTCGTTTCTCCAATACCATGTGCTTAAATTATTAATGAAACACTTATTTATTAATATTGTTAACTTTTATTTGTTCCTTTTTAGGAGTGTGTATTTAATAATTTTTTTATTGTTCTTTATTTAGTCTCTACCTTCTTCACACATAAATTAATTGTATAAAACCACTTACATAATATCACCACACAAAATTATAATATGTCTAAAGTTTTAATAAAAAGAGGGTCATGACATCCTCCCCCCCTTAATTTCTGCATCAACCTGATGCATGCACTAACAAGATAAGAAGTTTCATGTTAAAAGTTTCAAAAAAAGAAAGGAAATAATTGTTGCATTTCATCTGTATCTTGCCATGTAGCATTCCCCTCATCATACTAATCCCATTGTACTTTGCATTGATTAAT